>JAHHZJ010003570.1:0-28105 GCA_021437245.1 Aegilops speltoides
CGGAGAAGCAAGGATTAGGAAAGGAAGGACAAGTCATCAAGGAGCTACACAAAGCGAAGACATCAAGCTCACGTTGGTGAATGGGTATCCGACTCCGACACCGACAATCACTCAGGAAGCTATCCTCCGACTCGAATATACTCAAGATGAAGGTGTTGCCGGTCTAGCACTTGTGTCAACCAACTCCTATGACATATTTGACTCACCAAATGAAGGACTTGGAAGATGCTTCATGGCTAAAGTGTCGGAGACTGCCGCCATGAACACCTATGGGGCGGGCCTTATGCATCTTGATGCGAGGCGAAGGGAGCCACGGAGAGCGGATCGTGCGAGCAGGCGGTTTTACCCAGGTTAAGACGCGGTGAGCAGCGTAAACCCTACTCCTGCTTGATTGTATTGAGCTCGGGAGCTTGAAGAGCTACGATGCAGCTACACAGTCACGAGAGTTGCAAAGGTTTGAACCGAGCAGAACCCCTCCACGTTGTGCATGGGCCTCCTTTTATAGTGCAAGGGTCACCGACGGTGTCAGCGTGGGAGAAAGGGGTAAAAGCGTAAAAGAGGTGGTAGTTGGAGCAGTCTTGAGAGCGATTGGAGCTACGGTCGTGAGCGATGGTCGCTACCTACTTTGTGATGGGGACAAGGGCATTTAATGCTCGTCGGCGTCGACCCAAAAGCTCCCGCCCTTGTGTCTCCGTCGCCTTACGGCGATGGATCCACCACCGTGAAGTGCCACCGTGTCCCCGGGCTGCATAGCCATCCGCCCGCGTCCTGGAAAGGCCCGGGTGTGGCGTGGGCTGATGAACTGGGCCAGCAGGCACCTGGCGCAATTCTCCGGCAAGCACCTTGCAGGGGTCTTGACTGCTGCCGGGCCGGGGCTTGCGGGCTCTGTGGCTGTCGCTCCCGGGCCCTCGGCGGGGCGCATATAGCATCGGCGTGTCTTCTATGATGTAATCTCCTAGTCTTCTGGCGAGCTCCTCTCGCCATGGCCTTCGTGAGTGATGTAACCTTGAGCACAGGCGGCCTTCCCGGCAAACTCCGCTTGCGGGGTCTCGATCTTCTGTCTTGTATACTTCGTTTTTGAATGGTTTGACATGGGGCGGGGAAGGTCTTGGCGAGCACGTGGTAAACCTGCAGCGGGAAGCTGCAACCGCCCGTGCACAAGTTAGAGTCTTGGTACCCCTACCTTGGCTGCACCGGCAGAGCCCGAACTGGGCCACCTGCGGCGCCGGCGCTGTTGGGCCGAGCCCAAAACGATCTGCAGGCACAGCAGCGGCCTGGGCGCCGAATCCACTTCGCATCTGCCACATCCCCGTAGCAGCGCGCGTCGATTGCGGCGTCGTGGGATGGGGCGTGCCCGTTCTTTTAATGGAAAAAGCGGGCGCCCCCACTTCCCCATAAGCGGAGGAAGCGAGGGCGGTTCCCCTCCTTTCGCTTTCATTGCATCTTCTTCCTCCTCGAGAGATCCCCTTTGCGCTCCGCCTCCACATCTCCTCCGCCGTCTCTTGCATCTGCTGGCGCGCAGACTCATCGTCCTCCTTCCCTCGCCACCTCCGCCATGGCCCGAAGGCCGATAAGGGGAAGGCGGAAAGACAGAAGGAGAAATCTGGCGGCGGTGGCTTCGCTGTTGTTCTTGAGCGGGCGTCGTCTTCTGGCGCCGTAGCTCTCCTAGGCTCCCCTTTTGCCCTTCCGGCAAGCTTCTCTTGCCGGGTCCTCCTTGACCTAACTCTTGAGCAGGAAAGCAGGAGAGGAATTACGGGCATCTTATCTTCTAATTTGTAAGCCCTTGGGCCTTAGTTGTATTTAAAATATGTAATCCTCTCTATCATGTTTTCATCCTCTATGGACTTGTAGTAAACTAGGATGTTTTAATGAAAAGAGGCAGCTTGTCGGACCGAGTCTTTTACTTGACTTCGTGCCTTGTATGTTCCCATCCTCGCTCTCGGGGAGCTTGCGGTGTGAACACGCTTCTTGAGTCGGGACATCAGCCCGCTGGCGGTGTTGCTTCCGGCAAGCAACCTTGCGGGCCGATTCTGCGCACTTGTGTTTGTTAGCGGACTCGGAAACAAACCAAAAGCATAGCTGGCCTCAAACCGACACAACTCCTCTCAGCGCCGCAGGTTTTACAAGACACGCTTCGTTCAGGGCGCAGCCCGCTTTCCCGGTCCATGAGAGGATGCATGACGAGGATGAAAAACTTATCTGATTCCGCAGCTTTTTGGTGCTATTATCCGGCGGGTAAGAATCTTGGTACTCGCGGCCCCGGCAACTCTGGCTCCGCCAAAATCCAGTCTTTGGTGTGCTCTTACGGTTTCTCCTTGTTGCTGTAATTTCAGCCATGAAAACAGCCGAGATAGGTCTCCAGGTTTCATTATTTACATGTATATGTATATAAATCCTTTTCTATGCGACTTTGCAATCTGATGCCGTGCCTTGCCCTTCGTATGTTTATACTCTATGCTGCTAGGGAGCTTGCGGTATGAACACGCTTGCTGAGTCACGGGACATCAACAGCCCATTTGGCGGTGTCGCTTCCGGCAAGCAACCTTGCGGGCGATTCTTGGCGCACTTGTGTTTGTTGGCGGACTGGAAACAAACCAAGAAGCAAGCCCAGACCGACACAACTCCTCAGCGCACAAGTTTCTCATCTGAAGGGCATCTTCTGGCAGGGCCTGCTCGTTACACCCTCTACTTTACACCCTTTGTGCGCTTTACCCTCGCTTCTAGGAAACTTGCGGCAAAGGGCCCTTACCGCGGCTGAGTCTGAACTTCGAAGCAGCCCGCTGGCCAAGGTCTTACCGGCAACAACCTTGCAGCGGCTAATCATAGCGCACTCAGCTTGCTGGCGGACTCAGCGAAACAAAGGCGCGACACTTGCAGCTCCGCCATCGTTGGCGTGCTCGAAAGCAAGATAAAGTGCGGCTATCCAGGTAAGTTCCTCCAGCGCACAGTATTGCGTACAAAGAATGAGCATACGAGAACATAACATAAAAAGCATGGAACTAAGGAGTGCTCTGCACAAAAGTTCAGACGACTTAGCTTTTCTATTTCCAACAATCCGTCGAGGCGTACTCCTCCCGATCCTTCCCCTTGTATGTTCTCGTCCTTACGCTTTGAGAGCCCACCGGTATAAACATGCTTGCTGATCGCGGGGCATCAGCGGTCGGTGGCGGTGCAGCCCCGGCGGAAAGAACTTGTCGGGCTGGTTGCGGCGTGCTTTTATCGTCGAGTGGACTCAAGATGAACCGGCGGCGCGCATCAGGTCCCTCATACGGGTATGGATTCTCGGGGTACAACTCAAAAGTTCGGACTTGGCAATTTTCTTTGCCCTCTTGGCGGTGGACGGTCGGCGGGGCTCGATAAGCGCGTTCTCGGCGGCAGCGCTGGCGCTCGAAGCAGCGCCTTGCGGAGTGAGCACGAGCTGCCGTCCTTGCGGAGTTTGATCTTTGGCTGGTTTGTCTTTGTTTCCTCGCACTTGCGGTGGAGCTCGATGGCGCGTCCTCGGCGGCGGCCAGCGCTCGGGGAGATCGCTTGCGGAAACGAGCACGAGCTGTCCTTGCGGACTTGGCCTTCTTCTTCCCGGGAGCTTCAGCGGCAAGTAGCTCGCGCTCTGCCGCAGCAGCTGCTTCGGTAGATCTTTTCGGTCTGAGCGGCGCATCCTTCTTGTCGCCGGTCGTCGAGGACTGGCGTTGATCGGCAGAGCCAGCGGATCCGGCGATGCCGTGGAGCCGTCGTCGGCGTTATTCCGTGGCGGCGTCTTTTGCCTGCGGCGGGGAGTGCGGTGGTTGCACCCCAGCGGTCTTGTCGCCGTCGGCCTTCATCTTCTCAGCTTATCGCGGCGCGAGTGCGCCACTTCTGTGTGGTCGTCGTTAGCGAAAGCGTCGAGCTCGGATGGTAGCCCTCCGGTCTTGACCTTGTCGCCGCTGGAGAAAGTCGAGGCGGTTGCGCCCTTGCGGCGCTTCGCGGAGTGGAGGGGCGAAGCGGCGGTGCGAGGCGGGATATGCTCGGACTCTAACAGCGTTAGAAGGGCGAGATCTGTCGGCGCGCCGCTTTGCTTGTGTCGGGACGGTGGTCGGAGCATCCCTTGACCTCGGTGTGTCCCTGCCCGGCGGATACCACCTCCGTGATGCGGCGCTGCTGGGTTGTCGTGTCTTTGAGATGGGCGCGGCAGCGTCCCACGGAGACGGCGCGGTCATCCGTCTTGTCCTTGAGATGCGGTGGCGCGCGAGTGTCCTCGCCGGCGACCATCCTTCGGCAGCGTCTCCTCCGCCCCGTTGGCTCCGGTGGCGGCGGATGAAACATGAGCAACTGCAACCTCGAAGCCTTCCTCTTGGGGCCATGGCGCAATTGTTGATGAAGTTCTGATGGCGGAGAGGTTGATGAAGAAGCGCGCCGCGTGGCTCGGATCAGTCCGCACAACCTCGGCGCCCCTACAGCGCGCCAAAGATGTCGAGAGGCGCCCGCCACGAACACCTATGGGGCGGGCCCTTATGCATGTGATGCGAGGCGGAGGAGCACGGAGAGCAGATCGTGGCGAGCCTGGGCGGTTTTACCCGAGTTAGACGCGGTGAGCGCGTAAACCCTACTCTGCTTGATTGTATTGAGCTCGGGGAGCTTGAAGAGCTACGATGGCAGCTACACGAGTCGAGAGTTGCAAAGGTTTGAACGAGCGAACCCCTCCACGTTGTGCATGGGCCTCCTTTTATAGTGCAAGGGGTCACCGGCGGTGTCAGCGTAGGAGAAAGGGTAAAAGCGTAAAGAGGTGGTAGTTGGAGCAGTCTGCGGCGGTGGAGCTACGGTCGTGAGCGAGTGGTGGCTACCTACTTTGACGATGGGGACAAGGGCATTTAATGCCCGTCGATGTCGACCCAAAGCTCCCGCCCTTGTGTCTCCGTCTGCCGCGGCGATGGATCCACCACCGTGAAGTGCCACCGTGTCCCCGGGCTACACGACCATCCGCCCGCGTCCTGGAAAGGCCCGGGGTGTGGCGTGGGTGATGTTGGGCCTTGAGCACCTGGCGCAATTCTCCGGCAAGCACCTTGCGGGGTCTTGTTGCTGCGGGCAGGGAGCTTGCGGGCTCTGTAGCTAATCGCTCCCGGGCCCTCGCCGGGCGCATATAGCGTCGGCGTGTCTTCTATGATGTAATCTCCTAGTCTTCTGGCGAGCTCCTCTCGCGAGACCCTTCGTGAGTGATGTAACCTTGAGCACAGGCGGCCTTCCGGCAAACTCCGCTTGCGGGGTCTCGATCTTCTGTCTTGTATGCCGTTTTTGAATGGTTTGACATGGGGCGGGAAGGTCTTGGCGAGCCGTGGTAAACCTGCCTGCGGGAAGCTGCAACCGCCGTGCACAAGTTGAAGTCTTGAGGTACCCCTACCTTAATACACCGACATAAAGGCCCAAAGGTAACACACCCAGTATGTTGATTTCAATAGTGATGAAGATGACTTGCTAGGTGATAATGATTTACTGTTGACAACTCTAGTGATGAATACTATGATGAAGCGTCAATTAATCATGCTAATCAAGATAAAATGAATGACAATGATAAGGAGAAGATTGAGCTTCTAACTAAAGAACTAAACACCCTTAAGTTAGCTCATGAAACTATCTTTGAAGATCATCAAGAACTTTTAAGGACTCATGAGAAGTTACGCTTTGAAAAGCTCAACCTTGAGCAAGAGCATGAGTTCTTAAAGGCAATCAATGATGATCTCCTTAAGAAAAGTTCTTCTTACATTGCCAAGCGTTTACTCTTATCTACTTACATGCCTCAAGTCAAGTCCATTAACAAGAACAAGAAGGATTCTTCCTCTAGTAGTAACAATAATCATGCTAAATCAATGTTGTTGCTTCTAGTAGTTCTCTTGATTCCACTAATGATTCTCTTAGCCAAGTTACACTTGAGCAAGAAAATAGCTTATTGAAGGAATTATATAGAAAGGTGTTTACAAGAGCCTTGCGGGAGTAAGCAATTTGAGAAATTATGCATACGCAAGGAAGGCATCGGAAGAACCAAGGTGTTGGTTTTGAGCGAAAGTTCAATGCCAATGGAGTTGAGTGGGAAGAAGATCGATACCCTAAGACAAAGTTTGTTCCTCAACAAGAAGTATGATCCTACTTCCTTCAAGGAACACAAGCTCAAGATGATCTTCCACCACAAGACCACAAGCAAAAAGCAAGGACAAGATTAAAGAGGAGATTGATGCATTTGAAGAAGCTCCTAAGGCCTTGGTCAAGTGGGTTCCCAAGACTGCATCAAGTTCTACCTCATCAAGTATGACTACAACTCCAAGGATTCCCATCAAGATGATGTGGATCCGAAGAAGAAAGAACTAGAGAGTTCTTGAGGGTGACTCCGCCAACATATTTCACTCATATCATTTTGGCAACAACAAGTGCAATCAACTTCCACATCTTGCACTAGTTCAGCGAGTCACCAACCCTCTTGTTGGTAAGACAAGGGACAAGGTAACCTAAAGCTTTCATAGACATCATCTTGTGTGTGCATCACTCTATGTCTATGGATATCCTTATTTGTTCCTTGTGGGACTAACCCGTGTAGGTATTGAAGCGCAACTCACTCCAAGGGATTGCTCCAAATGATCTACATCAACATTGAGCATCCACATCTTCAACACCTACATGAAGTCATCATCGACAAAACCCAAGGTTAGTTTATCCCTCTAAGGGGGCATCTCACATCTAGGGGGAGCTTAACTCTAAGAATTGAGTCAAAGCAACTCTAATGGTGTGAAAACATCAATGCATTATGTAAAAGTGGTAACCCCACTCGAGCTTAAACGATGAGTATGACCTATGATCAAATGTTCCCATTTGACTCCTAAGTCAATATACTCATATATAGGTGACCTAGTCATCGCCAATTATTTGATAGATGCTAGAATTGATTGTGCATGCTTTGCCACATATTTCATTTGCCATTTTATTGTGTGAGCATGTTGGTTGCATATTTTACTCATTCGAGGACATCCACTTGTTGTTTTGATTGATTAGTTTCATTTTGCCAAGTGGATGGACAAGAATGCCTAAGAACCCTCTCTAGCTATCTATGCGTTTCTCGTCTCAAACTCTATTCATGCTGCATCACAAAATTTGATCAAGTCAGCTTTGAACCACTCTGTGTGAGGAGCACTCGGAGTCCCCGATACGTCATAGACTTAAGCTTCCAAAACTTCTTTGTGCGTTTCAGTCTGACCGATTATTCCATTTCGGTCATACCGAGATCACTAAGTCGATCTAGGTTTTCAATCTCGATGCAACCAATTTGAACATTTTGGTCACAGTGGCTGTAGCATCAGCGATTATGTATCTCGGTGCCACTGAGTTGTTCCACTCGGTCACACCGACAGGGTCGGGATATATATACTCACGGGGAAAATTTTGGAAACTTTCTCCAAACCCCTTCGCCCGCGCATAGCTCGCTCTGCCTCTAGGGTCTCCGGATCGTCCTCCTCGTCGCCAGCCACCTCCAGTCGCTGGTCTCCGCCGCCGTCAACGGAATTCACCCCCGCCGTTGCCGCCAAAGCGAGTTCATCGCCAAGCTAGGGTATGGACTCGATCACAGTGCTATCCCTGTCCGATTCCTAGCACATTGTGTTCATCATGATTCTTGCCACGTTTGAAATGATTCTATCCAGTCAAAACAATCCATAGATTAGTAGTGAATTGAAAATTTAGGGTTAGGTTTCCGCCGAAACCATCTCGGACCCACCGAGTTGTAGAACTCGGTTCCACCGATTTGGCGAATGCCATTGCACACGTGATTCTCGGTCTAACCGAGAATTGCAAATCGGTGTGACCGAGTTCAGGACTTTGTGAAACCCTAGCAGTCTCGGTGCCACCGAACTGTGACTCGGTCTGACCGAGTTCACTAGTTTAGGTTCCAAAAGCTGCTTCGGTATCATCGAGTTTGCAAATCGGTTGATCCAAAATGCTTTCTATGGAAAACTAAGACTAGTTTTTTGAATCATTCTTTTGCAAAAACCTCTGTATTTTGTGATGCTCATCCACTCTATCTTATCTACATCTATTCACGAAATTCGTGATCGGTTTGGCAACATATGCGATCAAAGTGACGGCGAGCAGGGAAGAGGAAGCAGGTTCGAGATGAGTGAGAGCACTAGTCCCTCTAGTACCTCGATGAGGGCAGCATGAGCACCCCAAGCAATTTGCCTAAAGCTGCCACGGGGCGAGAAGAAGAAAACCTCGAGAATCGAGGATGAAGATTATGTGGCGAGTTGAGGATGAGGCCACTTCGGGAAGAAGGTGGTCATGAAAGAATATGGTTCATTTGGAGCCACCAAGCGATGAGTGCGAGAAGAAGGCACACGCAAAGAGAACTCCCATGTCTAAAGCGGAGCCTCTACTCAAGTACCTTTGGAATCTCAACCTAAAGCTGCTGCGAGAGGGAAGAAAGGAAGAGGTCAATAAGACCATGGCGAGTTGTTGGAAATCCTTCCATGATGGAAGAGGAAGAGGAAGAAGAGGCTGCTACACAGCACCCAAGGCTCGAAGCTTATGGGTGATGCTATAAGGTCATGGGCTGCATCATCAAAGGCCAAATAAGCACCTAAAGCTGCCTCCAAGCCCAAGATTGCACCAAACAGGAATACCAGAAACATATCTGTTGCTGAGAAGAACAAGGCCCCAGTGCTTGAGACTATTGCTGAAGAAGAAGATGATGAAGAGCATGTTACGAGAAAGTTGAAGCCAAGATTCTAGACCACAATGATGCTCATCACGAGAACATGAAGCTGAGGAAGGATCACGGGACTCGAGGCAGTGGAGGTTGTCTGATCCCTATGCTATCAGGAGAAGGATTGTTGTTGACTACAGGTTCCATACTAAGGAACAGTAGGACTTCTATGAGACAGTTTTGTTGGACAAGAAGCCTATAGTTTGTGACATGAGGTGGGTTGACTGGACCTACATGAAGGAAAATGAGGAACACTATCCTGGAGTGTATGACAGTTTTAGTGCTTGTGGAGTTGCAGACTTTGTTGGGCAGGAGCTCACAAAATGGAATGATGAGCTCATTATGCAATTCTACTCCACAGCACACTTCTATCGAGATGGCGGGATAGTGTGGATGTCGAAGGTACAAGGTACCAATCAACTATTGAGGAATGGGAAAATTTGATCAATGCACCTAAGGAGAAAGAAGATGACTTGGATGTCTATGCCAAGAAGAAGATGGATCACAACTCCATGGCTCATATGTACAAGGAGATCCCAGATGCTGCAGTTGAGACACATAAGTTTGGATCTGTACATTATCTTCTGTCAGGACTCCCAACTATCAACTGGATCCTCAGGCATACCTTATTGCCCAAGTCAGGTGACCACAACATGATAAGAGGCCAGGCTATAAACTTGCTACACTTATTTGATGTGCCACAGAAATTCAAGGTCATGGGCCTCATAGTTGAGACTATCAAAAGGACAGCAGCTGACCAGAGGAGAAGTTGTGGATATGCCCCACAGATTCAGGAGCTGATTAACTCCAAGATGGGCACAGGCACATACTTCTGGACAAGGAACATTTGCTATCTATCCAGACTTTGAGGATAACTAAGTGGTTATGGATGAAGATGAACCATCTTACGTGCATGCTCAAGCCAAGAAAGAAGGCAAGAGACAGAGAAGGCTACCAAGATGCCAACAATGGAAGAGGCATCTCGATTACTTTCTGAAGAAGCAGACAGGATCAACTAGGCTACTTGATTGCCTCCACTCGAGGATTGAGAAGGGGCTGGCCACCTTAACTCAAAACCAGGAGAGCACAGGAGAGGATCATGGGCGAAGTTCTACAACTTGGATGTGAAGATGGCGAGATCCGATCTGTTGTTGAGCAACTTGAGGATGACATGGAGGAGAGGAAGGGCAAGACTACCAGCGATGCATTTGCGGAGGGCCTAGAGGTTAGAGATCAGCTGCAGTGCCGGTGGCGGACACGAGCCACTTCATCTACACGAGCACAGCTCCTCAGCTCCGGTGCAACCAGCTTGAGCACCCACCTCCAGCTCCATATACATCAGCTGATGCTTTCGTCCTTGGCGTTTTATCTACACCACCACGAAGATCAAGCACGAGAGTCGATCTAGTACTATGCATTTTCTATGAACTTTTGGTAACTTTTTGCCAAGGGGAAGAATCTATAGATCATAGGCTTCGAGAGAGAGTGTTGCTTTTTGTTCTCTCTTGCTTTGGTGGTTAAACTCTATTTGCTTGTTTGAGATACTCTATGTCTATGTGATACTTGATGATCATGTGTTTGATCGTATGCTACATTTATGCTTGTTGGATGACATTATCTCGTTTATCTCTATATGATCATTCACTTTGCTTGGTGATGAGTGCATGTATTCAGTTATTATCATTTTGAGAGCTCCACCAAGATGTATGTGACATGGAAGAGTTACCCATGAGCCTAACTTCTTGTGCATTTGCAGTCAAAGTAAATCTTAAACTATGCACAAATTTAGGGGAGCTCTTGCTTATCACATACTTCTCAAGCGACTATGTTTTCACTCTTATTATCATCTGTCGAAGCTGTGATCTATATGTTGTTATCAATTACCAAAAGGGGAGATTGAAAGTGCAACTATCCTAGGTGGTTTTGGTAATTCGAACAACATATAGCTCATGAAACTAACATCATTCAAGATGAATATTTCAGGAAAAGCTCAATAAATGGCATGGCATGGATGAGAAAAGTGGATCCCTCAAAATGCTAAGGATAAAAGGATTGGCTCAAGCTCAAAATCTCAAGACTCTACATTTTATATTTTAGTGATCCAAGATCACATTGAGTCTATAGGAAAAGCCAATACTATCACGGAGGGATGAGGTGTTGCTTAATGAGTTTCTTGCTCCACAGTGCTTAGTGATATGCTCCAAAACCCTCAACTACTTTCTCATATCCACATATGACCTAAACCAAAAGTCAAACTCGGCCCTACCAATTGTTTCTACCCGGCGCCACCGAGTTCAGATGTCATAGCCACTGCCACAAACCCTAGGCAAATCGGTCTCACCGATAGGGATCTCGGTCTCACCGAGATGGGAATGTAATCTCTCTTTTCCCTTCATAATGTTTCGGTACCACCGAGATTGCAATGTAAACTCCCAGTTTCCTTTTTGTAACATTTCGGTCCCACCGAAATGAGCGAACCGGTCCCACCAAGTTTACCTGACCAACTCTCTAGTTAGCTTATTACCAAAATCGGTCTCACCGAGTTTGTATGTCAGTCTCCACCGAGATTACGTTATGCCTAACCCTAACCATATCGGTCCTACCGAGTTGCATGTCGGTCCCACCGAAAATCCTATGGTCACTAGATTTGCTAAATCGGTCCGGCCGAGTTTACCAATTCGGTCCCACGAGTTTGGCAAGTTGTGTGTAACAGTTAGATTTTGTGTGGAAGCTATATATACCCCTCCACCTCCTCTTCATTACGTGGAGAGCCATCAGAACAAACCTACACTTCCAACTTGCATTTTACGAGAAGGAACTACCTACTCATGTGTTGAGGCCAAGATATTCCATTCCTACCATATGAATCTTGATCTCTAGCCTTCCCCAAGTTGCTTTCCTCAAATCTTCTTTCCACCAATTCCAAATCCTGTGAGAGAGAGTTGAGTGTTATGGAGACTATCATTTGAAGCACAAGAGCAAGGAGATCATCATCAACACAACATTTGTTACTTCTTGGAAGTGGTCTCTCCAAGATTGGCTAGGTGTCACTTGGGGGCGTCAGACAAGATTGTGGAGTTGAACCTAGGAGTTTGTAAGGGCAAGGAGATCGCTTTGCTTCGTGAAGATCTACCGCTAGTGAGGCAAGTCCTTATGGTGGGCGGCCATGGTGGGATAGACAAGGTTGCTTCTTCGTGGACCCTTCGTGGATGGAGCCCTCCGTGGACTCGCGCAACCGTTACCCTTCGTGGGTTGAAGTCTCCATCATATGGATGTACGATAGCACCACCTATCGGAACCACGGCTCAAAAATCACCGTGTCTCCAAATTGCGTTTGAATTCTCCAAACCCTTCCCTTTACATTCTTGAAAGTTGCATGCTTTACTTTCCGCTGCTCATATACTATTTGCATGCTTGCTTGAAATGTGTTAAGATTGCTTGACTTGTGCTAAGATAGCTAAAATCTGCCAACGACTAAAATTGGGAAAAGGATAAGTTTTATTTGGTCAAGTAGTCTAATCACCCCCCTCTAGACATACTTTCGATCCTACACCTTCACATCTAAATCGTTTATCATCGTGTGTGAAGCCTTCCTCCCATCACCCCCACTTGGCCTATGGCTCAAGACCTGCAGATAAAACAACACTCTCGTTGGGTTGGGGGTGGGGCGACCTGCCCTTAGTAGGTAGCACTGTGCGGAATCTCGGCGGTGAGATATCTGGCCTCCCTAAGCTTCAGGATGTCCTCCTCTGTGATGGAGGAGGCCATCCACCGGCCTCGAAGATTGGATCCGGACATGGCCGGAGGACCAAAGTGCTTTAGCTTGAGCCTTGGGTGTTGGAACTCGAGTGCAGGAGGGAAGGATCGGCGTGGAAAGAAAAGGACAGGCTTGGCCCCCTTTATAAAGAGGACGAATATCAAACGTCCCCCGCGTGACCGTTTGGGACTTGCCTAAAATTGAGGAGTCATACTAAACAAACACGGTTGGGTTACCCACACTTGTATTGATGAGAATCCCGCAATAAGGTGGATCACGATCTACTGCCGACAAGACATGCCAATGAAACCGCCTGCATGGCGTGTGTAGTGGCTGGTTATGAAAACAGTTGAATAAAGACCAGACCATGGCGTGATGTCCTAAAGCTATCAGCATATTAGATTTGTGGAATATTATACTCTCTACGGTGGAATGTGGAATTTGTTTTGTAGAGCTGGACACGATCCTTGTGTCCTAAATCTTCTATGGAGTATCCGGAGAAGAACCCGCCTTGCAATGCGAAGACAAACTGCGCGCCGGACTCATCGTCATTGAATCATGGTTCGGGGCTATTGAGGGAGTCTGGATTAGGGGTCCTCGGACAGCGGACTATATACTTTGGCGGACTATTGGACTATGAAGATACAAGATTGAAGACTTCGTCCGTGTCCGGATGGGACTCTCCTTTGCGTGGAAGGCAAGCTTGGATATTCGGATATGTAGATTTCCTTCTCTATAACCAACCTTGTGTAACCCTAGCCCCCTTCGGTGTCTATATAAACCGGAGGGTTTAGTCCATAACACAACAATCATAATCATAGGCTAGCATCTAGGGTTTAGCCTCTCGATCTCATGGTAGATCAACTCTTGTAATACTCATCAAGATCAATCAAGCGGGAAGTAGGGTATTACCTCCATCGAGAGGGCCCAAACCTGGGTAAAACATCATGTCCCCTACCTCTTGTTACCATTAGCCTTAGGCGCACAGTTCGGGACCTCCTACCGAGATCCGCGGTTTTAACACCGGCAGCGACCTCCATGCTCGAGCAGCGGCGACCAGCATGGTACATCAACAATCGCTTCTACTCACCATGCATCTACACCCTTGCTACAGTTTCATGATTTGATAATACATTAATACAATTAGTAGAAAACAGGGCACTAGTCGGTTATAATCGGGACAAAGCGATCGGGACTAATGCCCGTCACTTTTAGTCCTCGTTGGCTTATGAACCGGGACTAAAGGAGCTCCATGTGGCGCTGGCGGTGCCGGGAAGAAGGACCTTTAGTCGGTTGGTAACACCGACCGGGACTAAACATAACCACCGTCGGCTGACTTCGAGCGTTGGGGTTTTTGTTTTTTTAAAGGAGGGGCTTAGGGGTTTTGGAGGGTTTAGGGGTTTTCATATTGTGTTTCCCCCTTCCATTTTGTGTTTACCCTTCAATTCTTTTACATCTAGGGTTTCATTTCTATTTAATGTTTTCCATTCAACTCGGCCTAGCTACTACATATAGCAATGAAGGAACCATTAGACAAGATCGTTATGAACATATATAGAGAAGTGACATGTATTTCTCCGTGCTTGGTGAACAACAAGTTTTCGTATATCTATCCGACTCTACTACATATATACAATATAACATCTCTTACAATCCCTAACGTCATCTACTACCAAAATCATTGCATTTCCATATGTGGTATTCTCCTTTTCGGTATAGCGTGGTCGAAAACAATCCGCCAAATCCTCTTGAATTGCTCGTATGCGATCCTGTGGTAGGAGTTGATCCCACATCCGCCATATATGAATGAAACTCAACCCAATTGATGGTAATAAAATAAAATTGTGAATATTGTTACATACTTCAAATTGTTGGTCGAGATAAGCCCCTTTCGAGAGGTCTAGTGGCGAATGAACTGCATAAACATAGTATCCACATAAATTAGTCCCATGTACCTGCCACAAGCACTTTACGAGAATAAAGTTTAATCAAGCGATAATCAAGCATGATAATGATATGGATGAAACTAGAATCAACGAGAGATCTTGTGAAACTAGCTAGTACTACTTACTTTGGGGTGTGTAAATTGTAGCTCCTTCTTGGACCGAAACCATTCGGTGAACTTTTTCCATGCTCGAGGCGGCGACAACCAGCATGGTACATGGACAATCCGCTTCTACTCACCATGCCTCTGCACCCTTGCTACAATTTCGTGGTTTGATAATACATTAATACAACCATCCAGGCAAAACAAATAGGAGAGTTGGCGTTGCTCTCCATAGGGAAGTGTACAGCAATGAGTTGTTCCACTTTTGCGAAGTTTGGAGATAGTTGAGATCTGCATGTGCAGAAGCATTTCAAGTAAATTAGGTTATAGCAGTTACCATATGGTAGGAAATATGTTATGTATGGTGGTCTTCCTAAGATGCATATTTCATCATAAGTTGCTCTGAATGAAGTAAAATGTGGTCTCAAGCAAGAGCTTAGTCTTATGTAAGTAAACGCTAGTCACAACATTCTAATTTGTGATGACCTGCATAAATATGCAAAAAGAGATAATGCACATGCATATTAACTACGTTGATGCCTATTCAATCAAACCAATCATTGTTACCTCTATGTGTTTCCATTATATGACATTTTGTGTCTACCTTTGCAAAAATGAAGAGTTCAACATGAATGGGAACATTATAGAATTCAAGTGAGGTGCTTATTTCATTTTATGTTTCTTGGGGTAGACATGAATTCCATCTTATGATCTGCACTAACAAAAAGTGCACCAGCTCGGTTTTATCCATCTACAAAACTAATAAAGTAAAGATAGCCTATTCTTGGACATAAGTGTCAACATATGGATTCTTATAGCATGGTAGAGAGCATGTGCGGCTCCCAAAGTCATGTTGTTGCAGTTTTTTCTTGAGATCTTAGAACAGCAAGATCACGGCATATAACTATCTTTAATTTGTACATCAATTGGAAGAAAAATCTAAACTTGCATCTCTGCTAAGGCGATATGGTACTCTTGCCCATTTTGCGAGGTCTTGGTCAGTTTTGCATTATTGTTGATTGTTTTATCTTTGACATGCTTATTTATGTTTAGTGGTTTCATACTTTGTCTAAGATTGCAAAGGTATTTTCCTTTGTTATGTACTACAAATTATTTTGTGTGAAAAAAGTAACCATTTTGAAAATCGAAGTCTGACGTTGTCATCTGGGATAACTCTGAGCCTTGCATCATACTATTGTCAATAAGCAGCGGGATAAAGTTTATGCACTAGTAGAAAATAGGGCTTTGGTCTGGCGGATCGAGCATTAGTCTGGTCGTGTTACAAACCGGGACTAATGGGTGCATCGATCCAGTTAGAAGCGGCGAGGCGCGGAGACCTCGGGGCCATAGGTCCCGGTTCGTCGACCCCTTTAGTCGGTTCGGACACGAAATGGGACTAAAGGGCCTCGCTCTGGCGCAAACCCTATGGTCGGTTGGTGGCTGGGCCGGGACTAAAGGTCGTATACATCACAGTTCTAGCTGCCAACGGGACTAAAAAGATGCCTATAGATATGCTGCGCCCCGCTCACTCCTCTATTTTTAGGCTGGCCGGGGTGTGGGAGGTGTATGCTGCTCTGCTCTCACCTCCTATGCACATGAGGTGTTCGATGAAATGCCCGAGCCACACTTAAGCTTTCTCCTCTCAAGCTCGACCTCCAAGCCCCTATTTCCCCAAGATTTGTCTAGGTTTGGCGGTGCACCAACTCATATAAGTGTTTTAAAAGGTTAGTAACTTCATCCTTTCATTTTTCACTGCTAGTTTAGCTCATTTCAAATGTTGTAGAAGTAGAATGGTTTGTAGGTTTTAGTGGAGGAGTGTATGTGGGAGTTCTTTTGATTTAGATGCACAATTTGAGCTCAAATTAACTTCTTAGAGTCTACACATGTGTAGGGTGCCGTCCCATCCCCGTCCTCACCGCCGTCGATCGCCCGCGTCGATCTCGTTGCCGGCACCATTGTGGTGAGCCTCTTATTCTTATTTTCTTTCTAAAAGAAAAAACTCTTACTTGTATGATTTAGATAGATACTTGTATAGTTTTCCTACTTTTATTATTGTTTGTTATTATATTGTGCCATGGTTTTGGTATCCACCCCCGTCGGCCTCGTCCGGTCTATGATTCGGATGTTGTCGTGGAAATATCATGTCAGATGTCCTAGCCGAAGGACTTAGTCGTGGAGCTATCGCAACGAGATTAGCCTGAAGGGGTTAAACTGGACAAGAGACACAAGAGTTTTATACTAGTTCGGCCCCTTATGATGAAGGTAAAGCCTACGTCTAGTTGTGATGGGATTATTGGGGTTTCGATGACCAGGGAGCAAATACACTTGCCTGGGTCTCGAGTTGTTGTGTGTTGTTCTTGAACCATACCGGGTCATCCTTTATATACACAGGTTGGCCTTGGCCGGCTTCTGAGTCGAGGCCGACTCATACAAGTGTTCGGCTCGGTCTCTCTCTCTCCCTATCTTACCATACAAGTTATACGACTATGGCGGTTTACCACTATGGGCCCTAATCCGCCCCTGGGCTCCGGGCCTCTAAGCTTTATCAGTACAACACCATCTTATTGTCTTTATGGGCTTCTGTATAGTTGAGCGTGAACCGGCCCCTCCTGGGCGGTTTACACTCAGTAGTCATATCCTCAACATTAGGCCCGAGATTGATTTGAACTGTTCATGTCAATCTTCAATATAGAAAAATTCCATGAACATCTTCTAATGATTCTCCGTAAACCGCCATGTTGTCTTCTCCCTGTAAACTTTGGTGAACCGCCGTGACATCATCTTCTGTCACTGCAGTAAATCGTGATGATGTCATCTCTGCATAAAAAGATTCCCTTCATTAATTGTTTCCGAAGATCGGCGACAGCTGCACCCTCTTTTGGCGCTTCGGGCTCCTCGATTCTCGCGCCCTCCACTTATCCCCTTCTTTTTATAAATAGGGCCGGGGTCTTTCCATTTTCCCCCTTGCCTCTCGTCTTCCTCCTCGCGACCCGAAGAGCTCAAGCGCCGCCGCCGCCGTCGATCCTCGAATATGCACCGACTAGGCCGCTGCATCAACCTGTTCGTACCAGAGATCCTGCGATACTCCTCTGCTGCTGCGTGGCCCTGGTAAGCTTTCTTCCCGTAACCCTAGATCTCCATTAGGGCTTCAGGTTCATCCGTGTTCATCAACATTCATCAGTGCTTCTCCGCCTTTCCCTTAGCCTCTTTACTGAATCTAGCTATGCCTGATAGTTTTCTTTTGCGGCTAGATCCATAACTTTAGTTTGCCGCACCACAGCGTCTTGCTGTTCCTGGATGAAACTCCATCTGGACCTTCTCCGTTCCTCTTAACGCCATTGTAGGGCTCAGAAAAGTTTTATTTATTGAACCACGGTATATCCAAAATTATACTGCCATATTGTGAAACCTGTTTTTGTAAACACTTAGTAGATTTCAGCTCTGCCTCTTACATTTAAGGCGGTTTAACCTCTAGTAGTTAGTAATCCGCCGAGATACCATTAGCCCTCACTTGAACCGCCATTACGACTTGAGTAGCGATATCGGTTTAACTTTCAAATTTGTCCTGATTAAATTTTCCGGTTTAACACCGGTTTAGAGCACATCAACCTTGAATCTTAAACCGGCCTTCGCACCTCTTTTACAGTTTGTCTTCCAAAATGACCAAGCAATTCTTAGCTTGCAACTGGGTTCCTTCCCGGATCACAGAAACTCAACTCAACGGGTATGTTATAACTGGCGCTTTGGCCAAGAAAAGTGTCCTTCATTGGCGAGTCCCTGGCCCCGAATGCCCTCCTGAACCTCAAGATGGAGAAGTGATCGTGTTCATGCAACATCTAGACCGGGGTTATAGCCCTCCCGGGTTAAATTCTTTCTGGGATGTACTTGCTAGCTTCCAACTCCATCCTCAGGACATTGGACCAAATTATGTGTCCAACATATGCAACTTCAAGTGTTACGCAAAGTTTACCTTCAAGAGGAACCAAGCTGTTGAGCTCTTCGAGATTTCTTCCAATTAAACCGCCCGAACTGAGTTCTCTGGCCCCAATACTTAACTTGGTGGTGTGTCGATTCAGAAGAGGAAAGAAGTTGATTTTCCTCACGCCAAACATCACAGCCATCTGAAAGACTGGAATCAAACCCGGTTCTATTGTCAGAACACCGCTCCTGCTGAGGAAAACCCTCTGCCGGGTTACCGTGCTCACTGGCTCAGCAACGGCCATCCACTGCCTCTGCGGCTTACTGCCAGAGAACGACAAGCTTATGCTCCTCAACTTGCTAAGCTCTGGGCTTTCCTTGCGAACGGTTTAACCGGCGTTGACCTCGTTCGTTCTTTGGTTTAAGTGGGGTATCCTTCCCTTAAGCCGCCGCCCCAGGCTGATGCATGAGTATACCGGGAACATCAAGGACCCTCAGCGGTATCATGAGATAGAGATGACCGATGATGAAGTAACCGAGTCTGTCAAGAAGATGTTGGATGAACCGTTCGCCGAATGCGGCAAAACTGGACTGCGTCCTTTTTATGCCTCCAACAAACCGCTTGTGGTAAGGATTTTAACTTTGTGCTTTTTTAATCGGCCTCCGCTTTAACACTGTTCTAATAAATCTTTGTTTAATTTTACAGGCCAATAGCTCCTTCTGGAAAAGGAAAGCTCAAGATAAACCGGTGAGAGCTCCACGTGTTAAAAGTAAAGTCACCAAGAGAGCAGCCAAAAAGAAAACCGCCGAGTCTTCTGATCCGCCCAAAGATGTCGATGAATCGGAACAAGAGGTAAAACTTGATTCCCTTGGCTCATTTTTCATACACCTTATTGACAATGACTATTACCAGGATGATCACGGAAGCGATCGCTGATCATGTTGAGTTAATCTCCCTTTCCTCCAGTTCAGATCATGTGCCGGTTCAAAAAATTCGCCGTGCAATTCGGAAAGTAAAATACTCTCACCCTCTTGCTTATTTGGATCCAAAATTTTCTTTGAAGACACAGCAACTTGAAGGCCGTCGCACAACCCGGCACAATGGTCAGCAAGTCACTTCTTCTGGTTTACCAGACACTCCAAACCGGAAGCGTCGTCCGAGGTCTCTTGCTCTTTTAATAAACCTTGTCCCTTGGCGGGTTGCTTCCTAAACCCACTTAATCCGTTTGACTCGAATTATCAGGTGTCTTCCAGTTCCTCATCTGGTGGTTCATCAACCACTCAGTCGCCTCCCCTTAAAACCGTCCACAGGTAAGCATCGCCCTTGACTTTTTCCTTCATGTTTTGGTTTAACGTGCTAATCTTTAATTGATCTTTGCGGTGCTAAAGCCTGATTGAGCAAGAAAGCCAAAACCAGTACCCCCGGTGAAGTTGAGCGGAGAGGGCCGGAAGGCGTCGGTAGAATCTTGATGTCATGGATGATTACATGTCCCAAGATGAGAATCTGAAGCTAATCCATGGGCTGGCACTGCCATTCCGTTGACCCATCGAGCCGCATGCTACTCCTCCAAGTCCGGCTACTAATCCGTCGAGCCCGGCCGCTAATCCATAAGCCCAACCAGGGATCAGTCAATCCGCCAAGTCCGTCAAAAGGTGGCGATGATGATGTTATTATCACTGCTACAAATCACACTAGCCACAGCAATCCGGTTTTCCTGCCAAAGCATAGCGCCAAGGAAGAATTTGTTGCTATGGGCAAGGGAAAGAAAACAGATTTATCCGGCTATGTTAACCTTCTTGCCCAAGAGCTTCATTCCAGCTTCTTACACGCCTCTACACAAGCCGAGATTATGAGGCGGTTTGGTGAACATGATGAAGAAGCGCTATGAGGTAACCTTCAAACACTTTAATCTTGCTTGTTATGTATATCTCCATTGTAGCCCCCAAGGGTCGGTTTGTCTCTTGAAGACAAAGCGGGACTTATGAACAAAGAATGTTTCAACTGAGTAGCCCCCTAGGGCCGGTTTAACCTTATCAAGGTGAACTGGAACTTCATGATCCAATATTCATTTTCCCAACTCCTTTGCCTTTGTACTTTTTGATCAAATATGCATTAGCCCCCAAGTGCCAAGATTCATACTTGTATTGAGCCTTGGGACTTTTAAATAAGCTGTAGGAAAAAAGCATTCCGCATTAGCCCCCAAGTGCCAAATGTATAACTAGTTATATGCTTGGGACTTTGAGAAAAATATCATCATCATCTGATCTTTGCAGGCCAATATAAACAACAAAGACTCCAAAATTGCGATCTTCAAGAGAATATCAAGTCCCGACAATCAAAAGACTTCCAAGGCCAAGGATGAGCTTAAAACGCTTTGTGACCATGGAACAAGCGAAGGAAGGGTTCAAGAATGAGCGTTCTAGCTGGGAAGCGAAAAAAACGACATTGTTGAAGCGAAATGAAGGCGCAAGTCAGCTCTTAAACCGGTGGCGGAAGAGCAAAGTCTTAAACCGTTATAGGTGGCCGTGTTGCTCATCGGGCTCGACATGCGAGATGAAGGTGAAGGCAGACATATATGTTGATAGAACAGCTGTATACGGTGCCCAGCAGGTTATCTGCCTTGATCTCATACAACAAACCGGCACAAACATTGATCAAGGACACTCTAGCAAGGTTATCAATGATGCGGCCTGAGATAGAAGAGATGAAGCGATCTGCTGCGGGGCTAAGCGCTTTGTTGGCAGCGACTCGGGGAAAGCGTGGATATCGACTTGGATCTAGTTGATATCGCCAAAGGCTTTCCGGATGAACAAGCAAATGGGTGACATTTGATAACGAAGCCCTCAAAGCCACGACAAAGGAAATGGGTCTGTTGTCAAGCCAAGCTGGTGAAGAGGCTAACTTATTCGCCGGTCCTTTATGATGAAAAGAACCAGCGTGTTGACACTCTTGTGGCGAAATGCGAGAACCTTATCCGCCAATCCGTAGCACACTTACGCTACGATGTTGAACCGTCCAATCTTACAAGTGAAGAGGCTGTCTTTGGGCTTTAACCGGATTATTTGGACCACCGTTGACTTCCAGCCACTAGGTGGGGAGGAGGAGGTGAACCAGCGCCGGATGATCCATCAACTTCACGTCAACTTTGGTGATGAGTCTTGATCCGGCAACGGGTTGATGTTCTAAAGCTATCTTGATGTAAGAACAATCATTATTGTGGGCTTCAAAGCGCCTTGTAATAGGCTAGTTGAAATACTTTGATCTGCTGCCGCCGTACCTTTGAGATATGACTTTGTTTGATCCGCCATGATAATTGCAGTCTTGGCTTATATACCTTCATAATATTATGCTATCCTTATATCTCCATAACAAAAGATCTGTCAAGGCGGTTTACATGGAATGAATCCTCTTTACAAAAAGAAAACCTGGTAGATCGCCAAGCTTTATATAAAAATAGATCATTCCTCGATATAAGGCTGTTGGTGTACCAACTTGATTCTAATGGGTGAAAACCCAATACTTTGGCGTTTGATAGCTTTCACCATGCCATCTTTGGTGTGTAATAAGTCATAACGGGTTCTGATGAACACCGGTGATCATCTTGGCGACATGTTGTCAAAGCCATTCCGGGTTATGAAACACGGTTTAAGAATGAAGATGGTCGACTACTTGTAGTTGAAAGCCAAACCGGGTTGAAAGATGCGGTTCACCATTGACTATATCGTTATCGGATGATATCATAAGCCACACCGATTTAAGAAAACACGGGTTGAGATGAAGACATATAGTCGGCGGGTCGAAAAGGCGGCTTACTTTGAAAAGTTGATCAATAAAGATAAAACTTGCAAAAAGCGAAAGCAAATAGAAACTTGTAATCCGGGCTTTTGAGGCTGCCGGGCCCAAATTCGAGGCTTTGGTGGGCTGCTAGGCGGCTGAGTTAAACCATTTGACAAAGCCTTTTAAGATTGGCCTCCAACTAACCAATCGTCGTTTTAACTTTGACAAGTTCAGGGTCTCAATGAGAGTAGCTTATCAAACATTGGTTGGTCGTGCGAGTTACAGGATAGGGTGGCTTGATGAAGGCGGAGTTAACGGGGTTTTAGGTGAATACACGGGCTTCCAAGCCGTGGGTCGATACCAATTACAAGGGTGCTTTCAAACTCTTTGTTACTTTACACAAGAGCCCCAAGTAACTTTGTGAGGTGTGCTCAATGGGTGCCTATGTTTGAGTCGTGCTTTTAGCAGAGAACTCTCTTTGGCCCCTTAGGTGTGAAGCTCCCAAAGCTGTATGATGGCATGATAGCAGTTTAATGGACAAGCAGGTCATCGCTTTGGAAGCGAAGCCCCTTGTAACCAAGAAATATTGGAGAAAGCGGCATAGGCCCTGCTTGTAGCAAGGATGCGGTTTATTATATTGAGCATAATATATACATTGTGAAATATGTACATATGAAGAGCCCATAGCTCAGGTGTAGTAAGGCCGAAGGAGAGCTATGTTCCATGGCCGCCGGGTCTCCTCCTGAGAACTGCGTGAGTCTTCTCGAACGTCAATGAGGTAGTGTGATCCGTTGTGCAGATTCTTGCTGACCACAAAGGTTCCTTCCCAAGGTGGGGATAACTTGTGCATATCGGTCTGATCCTGGATGAGCCGGAGCACAAAATTGCCTTCTTGAAAGGTTCTTGTTTTAACCGGCGGTTGTGATAATGCATGAGTCTTTGCGATAAACCGCGAGCAGGCCAAAGCCATGTCACCTTCTCATCTAAGAGGTCTAGCGCCTCTGGCGAGCTTGCTCATTGTCCGCTTCAACATAATTGGCAACCTGGGGTGAATCATGATGAATATCACTTGGGAGGACTGCCTCTGGCCCGTAAACCATGAAAAAGGGCGTATATCCCGTAGATCGGTTTGGGGTGGTATTTATGCTCCATAACACAGATGGTAATTCTTCGACCCAACAACCCGGCGTCCACTTCAAAGGAACCATAAGTCGGGGCTTTATACCCTTTAAAATCTCCTGATTAGCTCGCTCGGCTTGACCATTAGATTGGGTTGAGCCAAGGCGCTATATCAAGCGGATGTGCTCTCATTATGAAGTCCTCCATCTCACCTTTAGAAAGGTTCGTGCCATTATCGTGATAATGCTATGTGGAAAAACAAAATGGAAGATCACCTTTTGATGAATTGAACCGCCGTGGCTGCGTCACATTGCTTCTTGGCTCGCTTCAACCCACTTAGTAAATTTGTCAACCGCCACCAAGAGGTGGGTCTTCTTATCCTGGATCGCAAAAGGCCCACCATATCAAGCCCCAAGTAGCAAGCGACCAAGTTATTGGAATCATCCGTAGCTCTTGAGCGAACATGAGCTCGGCGTGAAAACTTCGATAAGCATCACACGCTTTACGGGTCCTCGGCATCGGCGTGAGCCATCAACGATAAAAACCATGGCCAGCTTTAGCCACCAAGGATTTTGAACGGCGTGATGACCACAGTCTCGCCGTGGATCTCGCGTAAAATCTCATCCTTCTTCAGGAGAGATGCAATCTGAAATGCCTGAAACACTGCAATGATGCAACTTCGCCCTTTGAAGCGGCTGGACTATCATGCGGCCCCGGTTCATATATGCCAAGTATGGAACCGTCCAATCCGGAATGATATGTAAAGAGGCCACCAATTGTGCCTCCGGATCAGGAATGGCGAGGTCCTCCTCTGTAGGTAACTGAACCGATGGGTTATGCAAGACATCCAGGAAGGTATTAGGTGGCACGGTTTATCTTGAGATCCACCGACTTAAAGCATCACCTGCCTCATTTTTGCGTCGATCAATGTGCTCCACTTGATATCCCTTAAAGTGACCAGCAACAATATCCACCTCTCATCGGTAAGCCTCCATGAGTGTATCCTTGGAATCCCAAGTACACGAAAACTCTTTGGGCTACCAGTGCGAGTCTCAAAGCATCGTACACGGCTTAAGTTCATCTCCTTGGCCACTCGAAGACCATGGAGTAAGGCTTCATACTCAGCTGCATTGTTAGTACAAGGGAACATTAAGTGAAGAACATAATGAATTTTATCACCTCGAGGGAAGTAAGGACAACTCAGCCCCGAGCCCTCAATTACTGGACCGTCAAAGTGAATGGTCCGGTATGTCTTATCGGTTTGTCCTCCGGTGTCGCAACTCTCTCAATCATTAATAAAGTCCACAAGGGCACGGGATTTGATTCTTTGTTCAAGGCATATACTTCAAACCGTGTGGTCCAAGCTCAATAGCCCACTTAGCACCCCGACGATTGCTTCCCATTACGGATTATATCCCCAAAGGAAGCGAAAATGACCACTATGATGGGATGACCTTGAAAGTCTTGTTTAAGCTTCCTACTTGCCATAAAACCCCATACAACAGCTTATGCCAATGCAGATATCTTTGCTTTGACTCAATGAGTACTTCAACGATATAATAAAGCGGCCTTTGAACCAGTATTCCTTCCCAGCCTCCTTGCGCTCTACCACAATACTTAACTTGACAGCCGAGCATTAGCAACCACATATAGCAGTGGCTCCTTATCAGCTGGAGGCGGCAAGAACGGCGGTTCATCAAGCCTTCTTCAAGTCTTCAAGCAGCTCTATCAGCAGCCTCGCCAGACAAAATTGTATGTCTTCTTCAACATCGGTATAGAGGATCGCCTTTTCTCCCAACACTGCTAATAAACCGGCTCAAAGCACGCAATAGGACCCTTGAGACGTTGAACATCATTAATACATGCGGTTTAGCGGAGATGTGATAGCCTTGATCTTTCGGATTAGCCTCAATGCGGTTGGACACGAAAACCCAAGAGCTTGCGGCGGGTACGCAAAACACACTTAGCGGATTGAGCATCATTTTATAAACTCTCAAATTATCAAAGGTTTCTTGCAAATCAGATATGAGCATCTCTGCTTTCCTTGACTTGACCACAATATCGTCCACATAGGCATGAACGTTGCGCCCAATCTGGGTATGAAGACAATTCGCACTAGCGTTGATAAGTTGCCTGGGCACTCTTGAGCCCAAAGGGCATAGATACATAACAAAAGGCTCCAAAGGGAGTAATGAAAGTTGTCTTCTCCTGGTCATAACGCCATCTTCATCGATGATACCCAAAATAAGCATCGAGAAAACTCAAGCGCTCACAACCCGTCGTAGCATCAATGATTTGATCGGTCGAGGGAGGGCAAAGGATCAGGTGGGCAAGCTTTGTTCAAATCTGTGTAGTCCACACACATCGCCAAGTGCCATTTTCTTGAGTCTGCAGTCTGGGATTAGCCAGCCACTCTGGGTAAAACACTTCCACGATAAACCCCTGCTGCCCGATGTGGGCGACCTCTTCCCCAATGGCCTTACACGTTCCTCATTAAAGTGGCGAAGAAACTGTTTGACGGTTTGAACTTGGATCAATATTAAGAGTGTGCTCGTGAGTTCCCTCGGTACACGGCATGTCGGAAGGTTTCCATGCAAAGATGTCCGGTTCTCATGGATGAACTTCGATGGTAGCGCTTTCCTATTTGGGATCAAGTTGATCTTGATGCTAAACTGCTTAGATGAATCGCCAGGAACAAAATCAACCAGTTTAGTCTCATTAGTTGATTTAAACTTCAAAGTCAGATCATGCTCTGTAGTGGGCTTCTTTAGAGAGGTCATGTCTGCCGGATCAACATTGTCCTTATAAAACTTCCTCACACTCCAGAGCAATCTTACGACTACCATGAACCATGATGGTCCCTTTGTGACCCGGCATCTTGAGCTGCGAGATAAACATAACACGGCCTTACCATGAATTTAGCATAAACCGGCCGTCCAAATAAAGCGTTATCTGAGCTTGATTTTGGCCACTTCAAAGGTAAGTGTCTCGGACCTTGAATCATGATCATCTCAAAAAGTACCTCGAGCTATCTTACCAACTGGGTAAGCCGATTTACCAGGCACCACTCTGTGAAGGACGGTGTTTGACGGTCTAAGATTCTTATTGTCGGTGTACTAAAGTAGGGGCACCTTAGTACCCCGAACTTGTGCTGCTGGCGGTCGTAGCACCCAGCAGCAAGGCTACTTTGGCCGCCCGACAAACTCCCACTACTCCTTATCACTACCATTCAAGAACAAAGTACCAGCCCGACGAAGGCCCGGCAAGAGGAGCTTGCGGGAGCTAACTTTCATGGCATCACCGAAAACTTGCATGCGGCGCCCGCGCGCCGGCAAGTTCGATGGCCAACAAGCTTGCGGCACGACAAAGGACATGACAAGACACTTGCAGCGGCAAAACTCACCAAACTCCAGCGCACCACAGTGCAGCGTCATCACGAGCCATCCAAGAGCGCGTGGCGGGATACTACGCAACCATGCAGGCGAGGTGTAAGCGGAGGCAACAGGCGCCGTCGTGGCACCGGAGGCTCACCTAGCGGTCCTCCACTTGCCTTTGTTAGGCGGCCGGACGGGCATTTAATGCCCTTGTCCCTGCCGTCGAGTTAGGTAGAGAGCCTTTGTTGTCTGCTGTTGTACCAACCTGCGCTTTACGTTTCTACCCCTCTTCTTCTGTGCCACTGGGTACCCCCTTGAGACTATAAAGGGAGGCCCATGCGCGCGTAGGAGGGTTGGTTCGTCGACACCCACAGCACCACCATATGCTTTTGCGCTCGAGCTAGATTCTCTAACAACCTGAAGCGATGAGGGATTTATCTCCCGGAGGCCCAGGTGGGTAAATTGCCCGTCTCCCCGCGTCGCGGACCTCGATCTGCTCTGCGCCTGGCCCTCGCTCCCCGCCCGAACGGAAGGGCCCCAAGTGCCCCATAGGTGCTCGAGGCCATTGAAGAGAAGCGAGCCCGACATCTTTGCACGCCGGGTAGGGGTCAGTCGTGAGCATCGGATCCGGTCTCCACTACTTTTCATCGGCGTCATCGTCAACATGCCACCGAAGAAGAAGCCGGAGGTGGCGCTCCGTCTACATCAACTCTACGCCACCGCCCGGTACAAGCGGCGGTGAGGTGCTGCCTTGATGGGGGGGCGGGTGCCGCCCGGTGGGTCTCGTGTCGTCACGAGATCCGAGAACAAGGCCCACTACAAGAAATATGTCAACTTGTGACCACCACTATTGGTCCTTTGAATGGTCTAAATTTCCATTTGTGACCTTTTTGTGACCAAAAACATAAGGTCAAAAGCTGTCCGTCATAAAGCGACTATAGCGACCTTTCTTACGGAATGGTGCATAGCGTTCTGACCAAAACAAAAGGTCGTAGATTTAACGACCAACTGTTTTGGTCACTAGCAATCAACCACCACCTCGGATCCACCGTGGCAGGTGGCGTGGCGAATTACGACCAAATGAAAAGGTTGTAAAATGGAATCAGCCGGTCCATTTCGGCCGTCTTGATGGGCCAAGCCCAATAATTCAGCCCATTTAATTTTAATTTTTTCTCTTTATTTTGCTTATCTGCATGGGCTGGCCCAATAATTTGGCCTTTTAATTTACGGGAATGGAGCCTTTTACGATGAAATTGTTTTTATTCCACTATTGTTTTGGGCCTGACCTTTTTAGTCTAGTTCGAATTGGGCCTTGGCCTTTTTATTTCTGTTATGAAGCCTTTTTATAATTTTTTCTTCTGATCATTTCTTTTTTAGGCCCAAGCCTTTTGGTCTAATT
>JAHHZJ010003571.1:0-111525 GCA_021437245.1 Aegilops speltoides
ACATATATATTGACCGATGGCAGGAATGCCCTTTTGTTCTTTGCTTTCACGCGCATGAGTTACAAGATGCCATCCGCGAAAACAAGGAGAATAAGGCATATAGTCGCTGGATTTTCTTCAATTTACGACCAAATGAGATTGCCGGATCATAGAGCATCCGCAGAAGGTACTTTTGTCCCTACCAGGGGCTAATGTCTATAAGCAACATAATCTCTCAAATTTCCTTCAAAAGGAAGTGCCAATGGGTTGAAACTTGTCCGAAAAACAATGATTTAATGATGTTCTTTGACTTTCAGGCCAAAATTCCTGCTTAAGGCTGAATTTGAGGTACTCCGGCCTCTTGGCGCAAGTGGGGAGTATTTTTGGATTCGCTGAGCTTACCACGAGCAGTTTGAGTAATATTGGGTCCGACACGGACTCAATGACAAAATTATGACCGTTTTAGTGAACATCTGTCCATTCTATGGTGGTCCTTGAAAGTACTTCATTTTCTCGCGGCGCTTTTTGGCTGATTGCCCAAAATTTCTTGTCCTCTATAGAGGAGATATCGTTTCCACATATATATTGACCGATGCCAGAATGCCCTTTTGTTCTTGGCTTTCACGCGCATGAGTTACAATATGCCATCCGGCGAAAACAAGGAGAATAAGGCATATAGTCGCTGGATTTTCTTCAATTTACGGCCAAATGAGATTGCCTGATCATAGAGCATCTGCAGAAGGTACGTTTGTCCCTACCAGGGGCTAATGTCTATAAGCAACATAATCTCTCAAATTTCCTTCAAAAGGAAGTGCCAATGGGTTCGTAAACTTGTCTGAAAAAAAAGCATTTAATGATGTTCTTTGACTTTCGGGCCAAAAGTCCTGCTTAAGGCTGAATTTGAGGGTACTCCGGGCCTCTGGCGCAAGTGGGGAGTATTTTGGATTCGCAACTGCGCCATGAGCAGTTTGAGTACTTATGGGTCCGACACGGACTCCGAATGACAAAATTATGACCGTTTTAGTGAACATCTGTCCATTCTATGGCATCCTTGAAAGTACTTCATTTTCTCGTGCGCTTTTTGCCTGATTGCCTCAAAATTTCTTGTCCTCTGTAGAGGAGATATCGTTTCCACATATATATTGACCAATGCCAGGAATGCCCTTTAGTTCTTGGCTTTCACGCGCATGAGTTAAAGATGCCATCCGCAAAAAACAAGGAGAATAAGGCATATAGTTGCTGGATTTTCTTCAATTTACGACCAAATGAGATTGCCTTGATCATAGAGCATCCGCAGAAGATACGCTTGTCCCTACCAGGGGCTAATGTCTATAAGCAACATAATCTCTCAAATTTCCTTCAAAAGGAAGTGCCAATGGGTTCAGAAACTTGTCTGAAAAACAGCGACGAATGATGTTCTTTGACTTTCAGGGCCAAAAAGTCCTGCTTAAGGCTGAATTTGAGGGTACTCCGGGCCTCTTGGCGCAAGTGGGGAGTATTTTTGATTCACGCGCTCGCCGCGAGCAGTTTGAGTACTTATGGGTCCGACACGGACCAATGACAAAATTATGACCGCTTTAGTGAACATCTGTCCATTCTATGGCATCCTTGAAAGTACTTCATTTTCTCGTCGCTTTTGCCCGATTGCCCTAAAATTTCTTGTCCTCTATAGAGGAGATATCGTTTCCACATATATATTGACCGATGTCAGAATGCCCTTTTGTTCTTGGCTTTCACGCGCATGAGTTACAAAGATGCCATCCGTGAAAACAAGGAGAATAAGGCATATAGTTGCTGGATTTTCTTCAATTTACGGCCAAATGAGATTGCTTGATCATAGAGCATCTGCAGAAGATACGTTTGTCCCTACCAGGGGGCTAATGTCTATAAGCAACATAATCTCTCAATTTCCTTCAAAAGGAAGTGCCAATGGGTTCGTAAACTTGTCCAAAAAACAATGATTTAATGATGTTCTTTGACTTTCAGGGCCAAAAATTCCTGCTTAAGGCTGAATTTGAGGGTACTCCGGGCCTCTTGGCGCAAGTGGGGAGTATTTTCTGGATTCGCGCGCTTACCGCGAGCAGTTTGAGTAATATTGGGTCCGACACGGACTCCGAATGACAAAATTATGACCGTTTTAGTGAACATCTGTCCATTCTATGGCAGTCCTTGAAAGTACTTCATTTTCTCGTGCGCTTTTTGCCTGATTGCCCCAAAATTTCTTGTCCTCTATAGAGGAGATATCGTTTCCACATATATATTGACCGATGCCAAGAATGCCCTTTTGTTCTTGGCTTTCATGCGCATGAGTTAAAGCATGCCATCCGGCAAAAACAAGGAGAATAAGGCATATAGGCGCTGGATTTTCTTCAATTTACGGCCAAATGAGATTGCCCGGATCATAGAGCATCTGCAGAAAGGTACGTTTGTCCCTACCAGGGGCTAATGTCTATAAGCAACATAATCTCTCAAATTTCCTTCAAAAGGAAGTGCCAATGGGTTCGTAAACTTGTCTCGAAAAACAATGACGAATGATGTTCTTTGACTTTCAGGCCAAAAGTCCTGCTTAAGGCTGAATTTGAGGGTACTCCGGGCCTCTGGCGCAAGTGGGGAGTATTTTTGATTCAGGCTTACCACGAGTAGTTTGAGTACTTATGGGTCCGACACGGACCGAATGACAAAATTATGACCGTTTTAGTGAACATCTGTCCATTCTATGGCATCCTTGAAAGTACTTCATTTTCTCGTGTGCTTTTTGCTGATTGCCCTAAAATTTCTTGTCCTCTATAGAGAGATATTGTTTCCACATATATATTGACCGATGCCAGAATGCCCTTTTGTTCTTGGCTTTCACGCGCATGAGTTACAAAGATGCCATCCGCAAAAACAAGGAGAATAAGGCATATAGTTGCTGGATTTTCTTCAATTTACGGCCAAATGAGATTGCCGGATCATAGAGCATCTGCAAAGATACGCTTGTCCCTACCAGGGGGCTAATGTCTATAAGCAACATAATCTCTCAAATTTCCTTCAAAAGGAAGTGCCAATGGGTTCGTAAACTTGTCTCAAAAAACAGCGATTTAATGATGTTCTTTGACTTTCAGGGCCAAAAAGTCCTGCTTAAGGCTGAATTTGAGGGTACTCCGGGCCTCCTGGCGCAAGTGGGGAGTATTTTTTTGATTCGCAACTCACCGCGAGCAGTTTGAGTACTATTGGGTCCGACACGGACCAATGACAAAATTATGACCGCTTTAGTGAACATCTGTCCATTCTATGGCATCCTTGAAAGTACTTCATTTTCTCGTGCGCTTTTCGCCCGATTGCCCTAAAATTTCTTGTCCTCTATAGAGGAGATATTGTTTCCACATATATATTGACCGATGCCAGAATGCCCTTTTGTTCTTGGCTTTCACGCGCATGAGTTACAAAGATGCCATCCGCTAAAAACAAGGAGAATAAGGCATATAGTTGCTGGATTTTCTTCAATTTACGCCAAATGAGATTGCCGGATCATAGAGCATCCGCAGAAGGTACGTTTGTCCCTACCGGGGCTAATGTCTATAAGCAACATAATCTCTCGAATTTCCTTCAAAAGGAAGTGCCAATGGGTTCGTAAACTTGTCCGAAAAAATAGCGATTTAATGATGTTCTTTGACTTTCAGGCCAAAAAGTCCTGCTTAAGGCTGAATTTGAGGGTACTCCGGGCCTCTGGCGCAAGCGGGGAGTATTTTTGATTCAAGCTGTCATGAAAGCAGATTGAGTACTTATGGGTCCGACACGGACTCCAATGACAAAATTATGACCGTGAACATCTGTCCATTCTATGGCAATCCTTGAAAGTACTTCATTTTCTCGTGCGCTTTTCGCCTGATTGCCCCAAAATTTCTTGTCCTCTATAGAGGAGATATCGTTTCCACATATATATTGACCGATGCAGAATGCCCTTTTGTTCTTGGCTTTCACGCGCATGAGTTACAAAGATGCCATCCGCTAAAACAAGGAGAATAAGGCATATAGTCGCTGGATTTTCTTCAATTTACGCCAAATGAGATTGCCGGATCATAGAGCATCCGCAGAAGGTACGTTTGTCCCTACCGGGGCTAATGTCTATAAGCAACATAACTCAAATTTCCTTCAAAAGGAAGTGCCAATGGGTTCGTAAACTTGTCCGAAAAAATAGCGATTTAATGATGTTCTTTGACTTTCAGGCCAAAAGTCCTGCTTAAGGCTGAATTTGAGGGTACTCCGGCCTCTTGGCACAAGCGGGAGTATTTTTTGATTCGCGAGCTTCATGAAAGCAGTTTGAGTACTTATGGGTCCGACACGGACTCGAATGACAAAATTATGACCGTTTTAGTGAACATTGTCCATTCTATGGCAATCCTTGAAAGTACTTCATTTTCTCGTGCGCTTTTTGCCTGATTGCCCAAAAATTTCTTGTCCTCTATAGAGGAGATATCGTTTCCACATATATATTGACCGATGGCAGGAATGCCCTTTTGTTCTTTGCTTTCACGCGCATGAGTTACAAAGATGCCATCCGCGAAAACAAGGAGAATAAGGCATATAGTCGCTGGATTTTCTTCAATTTACGGCCAAATGAGATTGCCGGATCATAGAGCATCCGCAGAAGGTACTTTTGTCCCTACCAGGGGGCTAATGTCTATAAGCAACATAATCTCTCAAATTTCCTTCAAAAGGAAGTGCCAATGGGTTCGTAAACTTGTCCGAAAAAACAATGATTTAATGATGTTCTTTGACTTTCGGGCCAAAATCCTGCTTAAGGCTGAATTTGAGGTACTCGGGCCTCTTGGCACAAGTGGGGAGTATTTTTGATTCGCAGGCTTCATGACGCAGCAGATTGAGTAATATTGGGTCCGACACGGACTCAATGACAAAATTATGACCGCTTTAGTGAACATCTGTCCATTCTATGGTGGTCCTTGAAAGTACTTCATTTTCTCGTCGCTTTTGCCTGATTGCCCTAAAATTTCTTGTCCTCTATAGAGGAGATATCGCTTCACATATATATTGACCGATGCCAGAATGCCCTTTTGTTCTTGGCTTTCACGCGCATGAGTTACAAAGATGCCATCCGCAAAAACAAGGAGAATAAGGCATATAGTCGCTGGATTTTCTTCAATTTACGGCCAAATGAGATTGCCGGATCATAGAGCATCTGCAGAAGGTACTTTTGTCCCTACCAGGGGGCTAATGTCTATAAGCAACATAATCTCTCAAATTTCCTTCAAAAGGAAGTGCCAATGGGTTCGTAAACTTGTCCGAAAAAAAATGATTTAATGATGTTCTTTGACTTTCAGGCCAAAAAGTCCTGCTTAAGGCTGAATTTGAGGGTACTCGGGCCTCTTGGCGCAAGTGGGGAGTATTTTTGATTCGCAGGCTTGCCATGAGCAGTTTGAGTACTTATGGGTCCGACACGGACTCAATGACAAAATTATGACCGCTTTAGTGAACATATGTCCTTTCTATGACAATCCTTGAAAGTACTTCATTTTCTCCTGCGCTTTTTGGCTGATTGCCCCAAAATTTCTTGTCCTCTATAGACGATATATCGTTTCCACATATATATTGACCGATGCCAATAATGCCCTTTTGTTCTTGGCTTTCACGCGCATGAGTTACAAAGATGCCATCCGCGAAAACAAGGAGAATAAGGCATATAGTTGCTGGATTTTCTTCAATTTACGACCAAATGAGATTGCCGGATCATAGAGCATCCGCAGAAGGTACGCTTGTCCCTACCAGGGGCTAATGTCTATAAGCAACATAATCTCTCAAATTTCCTTCAAAAGGAAGTGCCAATGGGTTCGTAAACTTGTCTCAAAAAAAATGATTTAATGATGTTCTTTGACTTTCGGGGCCAAAAAGTCCCGCTTAAGGCTGAATTTGAGGGTACTCCGGCCTCTTGGCGCAAGCGGGAGTATTTTTTGATTCGCAACGCTTACCGCGAGCAGTTTGAGTACTTATGGGTCCGACACGGACTCAATGACAAAATTATGACCGCTTTAGTGAACATCTGTCCATTCTATGGCATCCTTGAAAGTACTTCATTTTCTCGCGCTTTTTGCCTCGATTGCCCTAAAATTTCTTGTCCTCTATAGAGGAGATATTGTTTCCACATATATATTGACCGATGCCAGAATGCCCTTTTGTTCTTGGCTTTCACGCGCATGAGTTACAAAGATGCCATCCGCGAAAACAAGGAGAATAAGGCATATAGTTGCTGGATTTTCTTCAATTTACGCCAAATGAGATTGCCGGATCATAGAGCATCCGCAGAAGGTACGTTTGTCCCTACCAGGGGGCTAATGTCTATAAGCAACATAATCTCTCGAATTTCCTTCAAAAGGAAGTGCCAATGGGTTCGTAAACTTGTCCAAAAAATAGCGATTTAATGATGTTCTTTCACTTTAGGGGCCAAAAAGTCCTGCTTAAGGCTGAATTTGAGGGTACTCCAGGCCTCTTGGTGCAAGAGCGGAGTATTTTTTGCATTCGCGCGCTTGCTACGAGTAGTTTGAGTACTTATGGGTCCGACACCGAGTCCGAGTGACAAAATTATGACCGTTTTAGTGAACATCTGTCCATTCTATGGCAGTCCTTGAAAGTACTTCATTTTCTCGCGCTTTTTGCCGATTGCCTAAAATTTCTTGTCCTCTATAGAGGAGATATCGTTTCCACATATATATGACCGATGCAGGAATGCCCTTTTGTTCTTGGCTTTCACGCATGAGTTACAAAGATGCCATCCGCGAAAACAAGGAGAATAAGGCATATAGTCGCTGGATTTTCTTCAATTTACCGCCAAATGAGATTGCCCGGATCATAGAGCATCCGCAGAAAGGTACGTTTGTCCCTACCAGGGGGCTAATGTCTATAAGCAACATAATCTCTCGAATTTCCTTCAAAAGGAAGTGCCAATGGGTTCGTAAACTTGTCTCAAAAAAATAGCGACGAATGATGTTCTTTGACTTTCGGGCCAAAAGTCCTGCTTAAGGCTGAATTTGAGGGTACTCGGCCTCTTGGCACAAGCGGGAGTATTTTTGATTCGCAAGCGCTATCATGAAAGCAGTTTGAGTACTTATGGGTCCGACACGGATCCAATGACAAAATTATGACCGTTTTTGAACATCTGTCCATTCTATGGCAATCCTTGAAAGTACTTCATTTTCTCGCATGCTTTTTGCCCGATTGCAAAAAATTTCTTGTCCTCTATAGAGGAGATATCGCTTCCACATATATATTGACCGATGCAGGAATGCCCTTTTGTTCTTGGCTTTCACGCATGAGTTACAAAGATGCCATCCGCGAAAACAAGGAGAATAAGGCATATAGTCGCTGGATTTTCTTCAATTTACGCCAAATGAGATTGCCGGATCATAGAGCATCCGCAGAAGGTACGTTTGTCCCTACCAGGGGGCTAATGTCTATAAGCAATCTCTCAAATTTCCTTCAAAAGGAAGTGCCAATGGGTTCGTAAACTTGTCCGAAAAACAGCGATTTAATGATGTTCTTTGACTTCGGGGCCAAAAGTCCTGCTTAAGGCTGAATTTGAGGGTACTCCGGGCCTCTTGGCACAAGTGGGGAGTATTTTTGATTCGCGAGCTTACCATGAGCAGTTTGAGTAATATTGGGTCCCACACGGACTCAATGACAAAATTATGACCGTTTTAGTGAACATATGTCCATTCTATGGCGGTCCTTGAAAGTACTTCATTTTCTCGCGCTTTTTGCTGATTGCCCCAAAATTTCTTGTCCTCTATAGAGGAGATATCGTTTCCACATATATATTGACCGATGCCAGAATGCCCTTTTGTTCTTGGCTTTCACGCGCATGAGTTACAAAGATGCCATCCGCGAAAAACAAGGAGAATAAGGCATATAGTCGCTGGATTTTCTTCAATTTACGGCCAAATGAGATTGCTTGATCATAGAGCATCCGCAGAAGGTACTTTTGTCCCTACCAGGGGGCTAATGTCTATAAGCAACATAATCTCTCAAATTTCCTTCAAAAGGAAGTGCCAATGGGTTCGTAAACTTGTCCAAAAACAGCGACGAATGATGTTCTTTGACTTTCGGGGCCAAAAGTCCTGCTTAAGGCTGAATTTGAGGTACTCCGGGCCTCTTGGCGCAAGTGGGGAGTATTTTCCTGATTCGCGCGCTTACCGCGAGAAGTTTGAGTAATATTGGGTCTGACACAGACTCCGAATGACAAAATTATGACCGTTTTAGTGAACATATGTCCATTCTATGGCATCCTTGAAAGTACTTCATTTTCTCGCGCGCTTTTGGCTGATTGCCCCAAAATTTCTTGTCCTCTATAGAGGAGATATGTTTCCACATATATATTGACCGATGCAGGAATGCCCTTTTGTTCTTGGCTTTCACGCGCATGAGTTACAAAGATGCCATCCGCAAAAACAAGGAGAATAAGGCATATAGTTGCTGGATTTTCTTCAATTTACAGCCAAATGAGATTGCTTGATCATAGAGCATCTGCAGAAAGGTACGCTTGTCCCTACCAGGGGCTAATGTCTATAAGCAACATAATCTCTCAAATTTCCTTCAAAAGGAAGTGCCAATGGGTTCGTAAACTTGTCTCAAAAACAATGATTTAATGATGTTCTTTGACTTTCAGGCCAAAAAGTCCTGCTTAAGGCTGAATTTGAGGGTACTCCGGGCCTCTTGGCGCAAGCGGGAGTATTTTTGATTCGCAACCTCGCCATGAGCAGTTTGAGTACTTATGGGTCCGACACGGACCAATGACAAAATTATGACCGTTTTAGTGAACATCTGTCCATTCTATGGCATCCTTGAAAGTACTTCATTTTCTCGTGCGCTTTTGCTGATTGCCCTAAAATTTCTTGTCCTCTATAGAGGAGATATTGTTTCCACATATATATTGACCGATGCCAGAATGCCCTTTTGTTCTTGGCTTTCACGCGCATGAGTTACAAAGATGCCATCCGCGAAAACAAGGAGAATAAGGCATATAGCTGCTGGATTTTCTTCAATTTACGACCAAATGAGATTGCCCGGATCATAGAGCATCTGCAGAAAGGTACGTTTGTCCCTACCAGGGGGGCTAATGTCTATAAGCAACATAATCTCTCGAATTTCCTTCAAAAGGAAGTGCCAATGGGTTCGTAAACTTTTCAAAAAAAATAGCGATTTAATGATGTTCTTTGACTTTCGGGGCCAAAAAGTCCTGCTTAAGGCTGAATTTGAGGGTACCTGGCCTCTTGGCGCAAGTGGGGAGTATTTTTGATTCGCAGCGCTACCACGAGCAGTTTGAGTAATATTGGGTCCGACACGGACTCCAATGACAAAATTATGACCGTTTTAGTGAACATCTGTCCATTCTATGGCAATCCTTGAAAGTACTTCATTTTCTCGTGCTTTTTGCTCGATTGCCCCAAAATTTCTTGTCCTCTATAGAGGAGATATCGTTTCACATATATATTGACCGATGCCAGAATGCCCTTTTGTTCTTGGCTTTCACGCGCATGAGTTACAAAGATGCCATCCGCGAAAACAAGGAGAATAAGGCATATAGTCGCTGGATTTTCTTCAATTTACGCCAAATGAGATTGCCCGGATCATAGAGCATCTGCAGAAGGTACGTTTGTCCCTACCGGGGCTAATGTCTATAAGCAACATAATCTCGAATTTCCTTCAAAAGGAAGTGCCAATGGGTTCGTAAACTTGTCCGAAAAATAGCGACGAATGATGTTCTTTGACTTTCGGGGCCAAAAGTCATGCTTAAGGCTGAATTTGAGGGTACTCGGCCTCTGGCACAAGCGGGAGTATTTTTGATTCGCAGCCGTCATGAAAGCAGTTTGAGTACTTATGGGTCCGACACGGATCCAATGACAAAATTATGACCATTTTGTCCATTCTATGGCAATCCTTGAAAGTACTTTTTTCTCATGCTTTTTGCTCGATTGCCCAAAATTTCTTGTCCTCTATAGAGGAGATATCGCTTCCACATATATATTGACCGATGGCAGGAATGCCCTTTTGTTCTTGGCTTTCACGCGCATGAGTTACAAAGATGCCATCCGCGAAAACAAGGAGAATAAGGCATATAGCCGCTGGATTTTCTTCAATTTACGCCAAATGAGATTGCCGGATCATAGAGCATCCGCAGAAGGTACGTTTGTCCCTACCGGGGGCTAATGTCTATAAGCAACTCAAATTTCCTTCAAAAGGAAGTGCCAATGGGTTTAGAAACTTGTCCAAAAAAACAATGATTTAATGATGTTCTTTGACTTTCGGGGCCAAAAGTCCTGCTTAAGGCTGAATTTGAGGTACTCCGGCCTCTTGGCACAAGTGGGGAGTATTTTTGGATTCATGCAGCTTACCACGAGCAGTTTGAGTAATATTGGGTCCGACACGGACTCAATGACAAAATTATGACCGTTTTAGTGAACATATGTCCATTCTATGGTGGTCCTTGAAAGTACTTCATTTTCTCGTGCGCTTTTTGCTGATTGCCCTAAAATTTCTTGTCCTCTATAGAGGAGATATCGTTTCCACATATATATTGACCGATGCCAGAATGCCCTTTTGTTCTTGGCTTTCACGCGCATGAGTTACAAAGATGCCATCCGCGAAAACAAGGAGAATAAGGCATATAGTCGCTGGATTTTCTTCAATTTACGCCAAATGAGATTGCCGGATCATAGAGCATCCGCAGAAGGTAATTTTGTCCCTACCAGGGGGCTAATGTCTATAAGCAACATAATCTCTCAAATTTCCTTCAAAAGGAAGTGCCAATGGGTTCGAAACTTGTCGAAAAACAATGACGAATGATGTTCTTTGACTTTCGGGGCCAAAAAGTCCTGCTTAAGGCTGAATTTGAGGTACTCCGGGCCTCTTGGCAAGTGGGGAGTATTTTTGATTCGCGGGCTTACCCACGAGCAGTTTGAGTAATATTGGGTCCGACACGGACTCCAATGACAAAATTATGACCGTTTTAGTGAACATATGTCCATTCTATGGCATCCTTGAAAGTACTTCATTTTCTCGTGCGCTTTTTGCTGATTGCCCTAAAATTTCTTGTCCTCTATAGAGGAGATATCGTTTCCACATATATATTGACCGATGCCAGAATGCCCTTTTGTTCTTGGCTTTCATGCGCATGAGTTACAACATGCCATCCGCGAAAACAAGGAGAATAAGGCATATAGTAGCTGGATTTTCTTCAATTTACGCCAAATGAGATTGCCGGATCATAGAGCATCCGCAGAAGGTACGTTTGTCCCTACCAGGGGGCTAATGTCTATAAGCAACATAATCTCTCAAATTTCCTTCAAAAGGAAGTGCCAATGGGTTCGAAACTTGTCGAAAAACAGCGATTTAATGATGTTCTTTGACTTTCGGGGCAAAAAGTCCTGCTTAAGGCTGAATTTGAGGGTACTCCGGGCCTCTTGGCGCAAGCGGGAGTATTTTTTGATTCGCGCTATCATGAAAGTAGTTTGAGTACTTATGGGTCCGACACGGACTCAATGACAAAATTATGACCGTTTTAGTGAACATCTGTCCATTCTATGGCATCCTTGAAAGTACTTCATTTTCTCGTGCGCTTTTGCTGATTGCCCCTAAAATTTCTTGTCCTCTATAGAGGAGATATCGTTTCCACATATATATTGACCGATGCCAGAATGCCCTTTTGTTCTTGGCTTTCATGCGCATGAGTTACAAAGATGCCATCCGCGAAAACAAGGAGAATAAGGCATATAGCGCTGGATTTTCTTCAATTTACGGCCAAATGAGATTGCCGGATCATAGAGCATCTGCAGAAGGTACGTTTGTCCCTACCGGGGCTAATGTCTATAAGCAACATAATCTCTCGAATTTCCTTCAAAAGGAAGTGCCAATGGGTTCGTAAACTTGTCTCAAAAACAGCGACGAATGATGTTCTTTGACTTTCAGGGCCAAAAATTCCTGCTTAAGGCTGAATTTGAGGGTACTCCGGGCCTCTTGGCGCAAGTGGGAGTATTTTCTGGATATGCGCGCTTACCGCGAGTAGTTTGAGTAATATTGGGTCCGACACGGACTCCGAATGACAAAATTATGACCGTTTTAGTGAACATCTATCCATTCTATGGCAGTCCTTGAAAGTACTTCATTTTCTCGTGCGCTTTTTGCCTGATTGCCCCAAAATTTCTTGTCCTCTATAGAGGAGATATCGTTTCCACATATATATTGACCGATGCCAGGAATGCCCTTTTGTTCTTGGCTTTCACGCGCATGAGTTACAAAGATGCCATCCGCGAAAACAAGGAGAATAAGGCATATAGCCGCTGGATTTTCTTCAATTTACGGCCAAATGAGATTGCCCGGATCATAGAGCATCTGCAGAAAGGTACGTTTGTCCCTACCAGGGGGGCTAATGTCTATAAGCAACATAATCTCTCGAATTTCCTTCAAAAGGAAGTGCCAATGGGTTCAGAAACTTGTCTGAAAAACAGCGATGAATGATGTTCTTTGACTTTCAGGGCCAAAAAGTCCTGCTTAAGGCTGAATTTGAGGGTACTCCGGGCCTCCTGGCGCAAGCGGGAGTATTTTTTGGATTCGCGCGCTCGCCGTGAGCAGTTTGAGTACTTATGGGTCCGACACGGACTCCGAATGACAAAATTATGACCGTTTTAGTGAACATCTGTCCATTCTATGGCATCCTTGAAAGTACTTCATTTTCTCGTGCGCTTTTGCCGATTGCCCCAAAATTTCTTGTCCTCTATGTTATCGTTTATATATATATTGACCGATGCCAGAATGCCCTTTTGTTCTTGGCTTTCACGCGCATGAGTTACAAAGATGCCATCCGCGAAAACAAGGAGAATAAGGCATATAGCCGCATGATTTTCTTCAATTTACGGCCAAATGAGATTGCCGGATCATAGAGCATCCGCAGAAGGTACGTTTGTCCCTACCGGGGCTAATGTCTATAAGCAACATAATCTCTCGAATTTTCTTCAAAAGGAAGTGCCAATGGGTTCAGAAACTTGTCCAAAAACAGCGATGAATGATGTTCTTTGACTTTCAGGGCCAAAAAGTCCTGCTTAAGGCTGAATTTGAGGGTACTCCGGGCCTCCTGGCGCAAGCGGGGAGTATTTTTGGATTCGCACTACCGCCACGCAAGCAGTTTGAGTACTTATGGGTCCGACACGGACTCAATGACAAAATTATGACCGTTTTAGTGAACATCTGTCCATTCTATGGCAACCTTGAAAGTACTTCATTTTTCGTCGCGCTTTTTGCTGATTGCCCTAAAATTTCTTGTCCTCTATAGAGGAGATATCGCTTCCACATATATATTGACCGATGCCAGGAATGCCCTTTTGTTCTTGGCTTTCACGCGCATGAGTTACAAAGATGCCATCCGCGAAAACAAGGAGAATAAGGCATATAGCCGCTGGATTTTCTTCATTTTACGGCCAAATGAGATTGCCGGATCATAGAGCATCTGCAGAAGGTACGTTTGTCCCTACCAGGGGCTAATGTCTATAAGCAACATAATCTCTCGAATTTTCTTCAAAAGGAAGTGCCAATGGGTTCGTAAACTTGTCGAAAAACAATGATTTAATGATGTTCTTTGACTTTCGAGGGCCAAAAATTCCTGCTTAAGGCTGAATTTGAGGGTACTCGGGCCTCTTTGGCGCAAGTGGGGAGTATTTTTGATTCGCACTTATCGCATGAGCAGTTTGAGTAATATTGGGTCCGACACGGACCAATGACAAAATTATGACCGTTTTAGTGAACATCTGTCCATTCTATGGCGGTCCTTGAAAGTACTTCTTTTCTCGTGCTCTTTTTGCTGATTGCCCTAAAATTTCTTGTCCTCTATAGAGGAGATATCGTTTCCACATATATATTGACCGATGCCAGAATGCCCTTTTGTTCTTGGCTTTCACGCGCATGAGTTACAAAGATGCCATCCGCGTAAAACAAGGAGAATAAGGCATATAGTCGCTGGATTTTCTTCAATTTACGGCCAAATGAGATTGCCGGATCATAGAGCATCTGCAGAAGGTATGTTTGTCCCTACCAGGGGCTAATGTCTATAAGCAACATAATCTCTCAAATTTCCTTCAAAAGGAAGTGCCAATGGGTTCAGAAACTTGTGTGAAAAACAGCGACGAATGATGTTCTTTGACTTCGAGGGCCAAAAATTCCTGCTTAAGGCTGAATTTGAGGGTACTCCCGGCCTCTTGGCGCAAGTGGGGAGTATTTTCTGGATTCGCAAGCTTATCGCGAGCAGTTTGAGTAATATGGGTCCGACACGGACTCAATGACAAAATTATGACCGTTTTAGTGAACATCTGTCCATTCTATGGCATCCTTGAAAGTACTTCATTTTCTCGTGCACTTTTTGCTGATTGCCCTAAAATTTCTTGTCCTCTATAGAGGAGATATCGTTTCCACATATATATTGACCGATGCCAGAATGCCCTTTTGTTCTTGGCTTTCACGCGCATGAGTTACAAAGATGCCATCCGCGAAAACAAGGAGAATAAGGCATATAGTCGCTGGATTTTCTTCAATTTACGGCCAAATGAGATTGCCGGATCATAGAGCATCCGCAGAAGGTACGTTTGTCCCTACCAGGGGCTAATGTCTATAAGCAACATAATCTCTCGAATTTTCTTCAAAAGGAAGTGCCAATGGGTTCAGAAACTTGTCTGAAAAACAGCGATGAATGATGTTCTTTGACTTTCAGGGCCAAAAAGTCCTTCTTAAGGCTGAATTTGAGGGTACTCCGGGCCTCTGGCGCAAGCGGGAGTATTTTTTGATTCGCGCTTACCATGCGAGCAGTTTGAGTACTTATGGGTCCGACACGGACTCCGAATGACAAAATTATGATCGGTTTAGTGAACATCTGTCCATTCTATGGCATCCTTGAAAGTACTTCATTTTCTCGTGCGCTTTTTGCCTGATTGCCTCAAAATTTCTTGTCCTCTATAGAGGAGATATCGTTTCCACATATATATTGACCAATGCTAGGAATGCCCTTTAGTTCTTGGCTTTCACGCGCATGAGTTACAGCATGCCATCTGGCGAAAACAAGGAGAATAAGGCATATAGCCGTTGGATTTTCTTCAATTTACGGCCAAATGAGATTGCCTGATCATAGAGCATCCGCAGAAAGGTATGTTTGTCCCTACCAGGGGGCTAATGTCTATAAGCAAAATAATCTCTCGAATTTTCTTCAAAAGGAAGTGCCAATGGGTTCAGAAACTTATCTGAAAACAGGGACGAATGATGTTCTTTGACTTTCAGGGCCAAAAATTCCTGCTTAAGGCTGAATTTGAGGGTACTCTGGGCCTCTTGGCGCAAGTGGGGAGTATTTTCTGGATTCGTGCACTTACCGCGAGCAGTTTGAGTAATATTGGGTCCGACACGGACTCCGAATGACAAAATTATGACCGTTTTAGTGAACATCTGTCCATTCTATGGCAGTCCTTGAAAGTACTTCTTTTTCTCGTGCTCTTTTTGCCTGATTGCCCCAAAATTTCATGTCCTCTATAGAGGAGATATCATTTCCACATATATATTGACCGATGCCAGGAATGCCCTTTTGTTCTTGGCTTTCATGCGCATGAGTTACAAAGATGCCATCCGCGAAAACAAGGAGAATAAGGCATATAGTCGCTGGATTTTCTTCAATTTACGACCAAATGAGATTGCCCAGATCATAGAGCATCTGCAGAAAGGTACGTTTGTCCCTACCAGGGGGGCTAATGTCTATAAGCAAAATAATCTCTAAAATTTCCTTCAAAAGGAAGTGCCAATGGGTTCAGAAACTTGTCTGAAAAACAGCGACGAATGATGTTCTTTGACTTCCAGGGCCAAAAATTCCTGCTTAAGGCTGAATTGAGGGTACTCCCGGCCTCTTGGCGCAAGTGGGGAGTATTTTCTGGATTCGCGAGCTTACCGCGAGCAGTTTGAGTAATATTGGGTCCGACACAGACTCCGAATGACAAAATTATGACCGTTTTAGTGAACATCTGTCCATTCTATGGTAGTCCTCGAAAGTACTTCTTTTTCTCATGCGCTTTTTGCCTGATTGCCCCAAAATTTCCTATCCTCTATAGAGGAGATATCGTTTCCACATATATATTGACCGATGCCAGGAATGCCCTTTTGTTCTTTGCTTTCACGCGCATGAGTTACAGCATGCCATCCGCGAAAACAAGGAGAATAAGGCATATAGTCGCTGGATTTTCTTCAATTTCTGGCCAAATGAGATTGCCGGATCATAGAGCATCCGCAGAAGGTACGTTTGTCCCTACCAGGGGCTAATGTCTATAAGCAACATAATCTCTCAAATTTCCTTCAAAAGGAAGTGCCAATGGGTTGAAACTTGTGTGAAAAACAGTGATTTAATGATGTTCTTTGACTTTCGGGGCCAAAATTCCTGCTTAAGGCTGAATTTGAGGGTACTCCGGGCCTCTGGCGCAAGTGGGGAGTATTTTTGATTCGCGGGCTTACCACGAGCAGTTTGAGTAATATTGGGTCCGACACGGACTCCGAATGACAAAATTATGACCGTTTTAGTGAACATATGTCCATTCTATGGAAGTCCTTGAAAGTACTTCATTTTCTCGTACGCTTTTTGGCTGATTGCCCCAAAATTTCTTGTCCTCTATAGAGGAGATATCGTTTCCACATATATATTGACCGATGCCAGGAATGCCCTTTTGTTCTTGGCTTTCATGCGCATGAGTTACAAGATGCCATCCGCGAAAACAAGGAGAATAAGGCATATAGCCACTGGATTTTCTTCAATTTACGCCAAATGAGATTGCCGGATCATAGAGCATCTGCAGAAGGTACGTTTGTCCCTACCAGGGGGCTAATGTCTATAAGCAACATAATCTCTCAAATTTCCTTCAAAAGGAAGTGCCAATGGGTTCGAAACTTGTCGAAAAACAATGATTTAATGATGTTCTTTGACTTTCAGGGCCAAAAAGTCCTGCTTAAGGCTGAATTTGAGGGTACTCCGGGCCTCCTGGCGCAAGCGGGGAGTATTTTTGATTCAAGCGCTGGCGCCATGAGTAGTTTGAGTACTTATGGGTCCGACACGGACTCCGAATGACAAAATTATGACCGTTTTAGTGAACATCTGTCCATTCTATGGCATCCTTGAAAGTACTTCATTTTCTCGTGCGCTTTTTGCCTGATTGCCCCAAAATTTCTTGTCCTCTATAGAGGAGATATCGTTTCCACATATATATTGACCGATGCCAGGAATGCCCTTTTGTTCTTGGCTTTCACGCGCATGAGTTACAGAATGCCATCCGGCGAAAACAAGGAGAATAAGGCATATAGCCACTGGATTTTCTTCAATTTACGGCCAAATGAGATTGCCGGATCATAGAGCATCTGCAGAAAGGTACGTTTGTCCCTACCAGGGGGGCTAATGTCTATAAGCAACATAATCTCTCGAATTTCCTTCAAAAGGAAGTGCCAATGGGTTCGGAAACTTGTCTGAAAAACAATGATTTAATGATGTTCTTTGACTTTCAGGGCCAAAAATTCCTGCTTAAGGCTGAATTTGAGGGTACTCCGGGCCTCTTGGCGCAAGTGGGGAGTATTTTCTGGATTCAAGGCGCTTACCGCGAGCAGTTTGAGTAATATGGGTCCGACACGGACTCAATGACAAAATTATGACCGCTTTAGTGAACATCTGTCCATTCTATGGCAGTCCTTGAAAGTACTTCATTTTCTCGTGCGCTTTTTGCCTGATTGCCCCAAAATTTCTTGTCCTCTATAGAGGAGATATCGTTTCCATATATATATTGACCGATGCCAGGAATGCCCTTTTGTTCTTGGCTTTCACGCGCATGAGTTACAGCATGCCATCCGGCGAAAACAAGGAGAATAAGGCATATAGTCGCTGGATTTTCTTCAATTTACGGCCAAATGAGATTGCCCGGATCATAGAGCATCTGCAGAAAGGTACGTTTGTCCCTACCAGGGGGGCTAATGTCTATAAGCAACATAATCTCTCGAATTTCCTTCAAAAGGAAGTGCCAATGGGTTCAGAAACTTGTCTGAAAAACAGCGATGAATGATGTTCTTTGACTTTCAGGCCAAAAATCCTGCTTAAGGCTGAATTTGAGGGTACTCCGGGCCTCCTGGCGCAAGCGGGGAGTATTTTTTGGATTCGCGCTCGCCGCGAGCAGTTTGAGTACTTATGGGTCCGACACGGACTCCGAATGACAAAATTATGACCGCTTTAGTGAACATCTGTCCATTCTATGGCATCCTTGAAAGTACTTCATTTTCTCGTGCGCTTTTACCGATTGCCCCAAAATTTCTTGTCCTCTATGAGATATCGACATCCAATATATATTGACCGATGCCAGAATGCCCTTTTGTTCTTGGCTTTCACGCGCATGAGTTACAAAGATGCCATCCGCGAAAACAAGGAGAATAAGGCATATAGTCCGCATGATTTTCTTCAATTTACGGCCAAATGAGATTGCCCAGATCATAGAGCATCTGCAGAAAGGTACGTTTGTCCCTACCAGGGGGGCTATTGTCTACAAGCAACATAATCTCTCAAATTTCCTTCAAAAGGAAGTGCCAATGGGTTCAGAAACTTGTCTGAAAAACAACGACGAATGATGTTCTTTGACTTTCAGGGCCAAACATTCCTGTTTAAGGCTGAATTTGAGGGTACTCCGGGCCTCTTGGCGCAAGTGGGGAGTATTTTTGATTCAAGGCCGCCGCCATGAGAAGTTTGAGTAATATGGGTCCGACACGGACTCAATGACAAAATTATGACCGTTTTAGTGAACAATGTCCATTCTATGGCATCCTTGAAAGTACTTCATTTTCTCGTGCGCTTTTGCACCGATTGCCCTAAAATTTCTTGTCCTCTATAGAGGAGATATCGTTTCACATATATATTGACCGATGCCAGAATGCCCTTTTGTTCTTGGCTTTCATGCGCATGAGTTACAAAGATGCCATCCGCGAAAACAAGGAGAATAAGGCATATAGTCGCTGGATTTTCTTCAATTTACGCCAAATGAGATTGCCGGATCATAGAGCATCCGCAGAAGGTACTTTTGTCCCTACCGGGGGCTAATGTCTATAAGCAACATAATCTCTCGAATTTCCTTCAAAAGGAAGTGCCAATGGGTTGTAAACTTGTCTCGAAAAACAATGACGAATGATGTTCTTTGACTTTCGGGGCCAAAATTCCTGCTTAAGGCTGAATTTGAGGGTACTCGGGCCTCTGGCGCAAGCGGGAGTATTTTTGATTCGTGCACTTGGCCATGAAAGCAGTTTGAGTAACTTATGGGTCCGACACGGACCAATGACAAAATTATGACCGTTTTAGTGAACATCTGTCCATTCTATGGCATCCTTGAAAGTACTTCATTTTCTAGTGCGCTTTTGCCTTATTGCCCCAAAATTTCTTGTCCTCTATAGAGGAGATATCATTTCCACATATATATTGACCAATGCCAGAATGCCCTTTTGTTCTTGGCTTTCACGCGCATGAGTTACAAAGATGCCATCCGCGAAAACAAGGAGAATAAGGCATATAGTCGCTGGATTTTCTTCAATTCTGGCCAAATGAGATTGCCGGATCATAGAGCATCTGCAGAAGGTACGTTTGTCCCTACCGGGGGCTAATGTCTATAAGCAACATAATCTCTCGAATTTCCTTCAAAAGGAAGTGCCAATGGGTTGTAAACTTGTCTAAAAAACAGCGATGAATGATGTTCTTTGACTTTCGTAGGCCAAAAGTCCTGCTTAAGGCTGAATTTGAGGGTACTCCGGCCTCTTGGCACAAGCAAGGGAGTATTTTTTGATTCGTGCACTTACCGCCAAGCAGTTTGAGTAATTATGGGTCCGACACGGACCAATGACAAAATTATGACCGTTTTAGTGAACATCTGTCCATTCTATGGCATCCTTGAAAGTACTTTTTCTCGTGCGCTTTTTGCCGATTGCCCCAAAATTTCTTGTCCTCTATAGAGGTATATCGTTTCCACATATATATTGACCGATGCCAGGAATGCCCTTTTGTTCTTGGCTTTCACACGCATGAGTTACAAAGATGCCATCCGCGAAAACAAGGAGAATAAGGCATATAGCGCTGGATTTTCTTCAATTTACGGCCAAATGAGATTGCCGGATCATAGAGCATCTGCAGAAGGTACGTTTGTCCCTACCAGGGGCTAATGTCTATAAGCAACATAATCTCGAATTTTCTTCAAAAGGAAGTGCCAATGGGTTGAAACTTGTCCGAAAAACAATGATGAATGATGTTCTTTGACTTTCGGGGCCAAAAGTCCTGCTTAAGGCTGAATTTGAGGGTACTCGGGCCTCTGGCGCAAAGGGAGTATTTTTTGATTCGTGCACTTACCGCGAAAGCAGTTTGAGTACTTATGGGTCCGACACGGACCAATGACAAAATTATGACCGTTTTAGTGAACATCTGTCCATTCTATGGCATCCTTGAAAGTACTTCATTTTCTCGTGCGCTTTTTGCCTGATTGCCCTAAAATTTCTTGTCCTCTATAGAGGAGATATCGTTTCCACATATATATTGACCGATGCCGGGAATGCCCTTTTGTTCTTGGCTTTCACGCGCATGAGTTACAGCATGCCATCCGCGAAAACAAGGAGAATAAGGCATATAGCCGCTGGATTTTCTTCAATTTACGGCCAAATGAGATTGCCGGATCATAGAGCATCTGCAGAAAGGTACGTTTGTCCCTACCAGGGGGGCTAATGTCTATAAGCAACATAATCTCTCGAATTTTCTTCAAAAGGAAGTGCCAATGGGTTCAGAAACTTGTCTGAAAAACAGTGACGAATGATGTTCTTTGACTTTCAGGGCCAAAAATTCCTGCTTAAGGCTGAATTTGAGGGTACTCCGGGCCTCTTGGCGCAAGTGGGGAGTATTTTCTGGATTCGTGCACTTACCGCGAGCAGTTTGAGTAATATTGGGTCCGACACGGACTCCGAATGACAAAATTATGACCGTTTTAGTGAACATCTGTCCATTCTATGGCAGTCCTTGAAAGTACTTTTTCTCGTGCTCTTTTTGCCTGATTGCCCCAAAATTTCATGTCCTCTATAGAGGAGATATCGTTTCCACATATATATTGACCGGTGCCAGGAATGCCCTTTTGTTCTTGGCTTTCATGCGCATGAGTTACAGCATGCCATCCGACGAAAACAAGGAGAATAAGGCATATAGCCGCTGGATTTTCTTCAATTTACGGCCAAATGAGATTGCCCGGATCATAGAGCATCTGCAGAAAGGTACGTTTGTCCCTACCAGGGGGGCTAATGTCTATAAGCAACATAATCTCTCGAATTTTCTTCAAAAGGAAGTGCCAATGGGTTCAGAAACTTGTCTGAAAAACAGCGATTTAATGATGTTCTTTGACTTTCGGGGCCAAAATTCCTGCTTAAGGCTGAATTTGAGGGTACTCCGGCCTCTTGGCGCAAGTGGGGAGTATTTTTGATTCGAAGTGCTTACATGAAAGCAGTTTGAGTAATATTGGGTCCGACACGGACTCGAATGACAAAATTATGACCGTTTTAGTGAACATCTGTCCATTCTATGGCAGTCCTTGAAAGTACTTTTTTCTCGTCGCGCTTTTTGCCGATTGCCCTAAAATTTCTTGTCCTCTATAGAGGAGATATCGTTTCCACATATATATTGACCGATGCGTGAATGCCCTTTTTTCTTGGCTTTCATGCGCATGAGTTACAACATGCCATCCGCGAAAACAAGGAGAATAAGGCATATAGCATGGATTTTCTTCAATTTACGGCCAAATGAGATTGCCCGGATCATAGAGCATCTGCAGAAAGGTACTTTTGTCCCTACCAGGGGGGCTAATGTCTATAAGCAACATAATCTCTCGAATTTTCTTCAAAAGGAAGTGCCAATGGGTTCGTAAACTTGTCCGAAAAACAATGATTTAATGATGTTCTTTGACTTTCAGGGCCAAAAATTCCTGCTTAAGGCTGAATTTGAGGGTACTCCGGGCCTCTTGGCGCAAGTGGGGAGTATTTTCTGGATTCATGCACTTACCGCGAGCAGTTTGAGTAATATTGGGTCCGACACGGACCAATGACAAAATTATGACCGTTTTAGTGAACATCTGTCCATTCTATGGCAGTCCTTGAAAGTACTTCTTTTTCTCGTGCTCTTTTTGCCTGATTGCCCCAAAATTTCATGTCCTCTATAGAGGAGATATCGTTTCCACATATATATTGACCGATGCCAGGAATGCCCTTTTGTTCTTGGCTTTCATGCGCATGAGTTACGGCATGCCATCCGACGAAAACAAGGAGAATAAGGCATATAGCCGCAGGATTTTCTTCAATTTACGGCCAAATGAGATTGCCCAGATCATAGAGCATCTGCAGAAAGGTACGTTTGTCCCTACCAGGGGGGCTAATGTCTATAAGCAACATAATCTCTCGAATTTTCTTCAAAAGGAAGTGCCAATGGGTTGAGAAACTTGTCTGAAAAACAGCGACGAATGATGTTCTTTGACTTTCAGGGCCAAAAATTCCTGCTTAAGGCTGAATTTGAGGGTACTCCGGGCCTCTTGGCGCAAGTGGGGAGTATTTTCTGGATTCGCGCGCTTACCGCGAGCAGTTTGAGTAATATTGGGTCCGACACGGACTCCGAATGACAAAATTATGACCGTTTTAGTGAACATCTGTCCATTCTATGGCAGTCCTTGAAAGTACTTCTTTTTCTCGTGCGCTTTTTGCCTGATTGCCCCAAAATTTCTTGTCCTCTATAGAGGAGATATCGTTTCCACATATATATTGACCGATGCCAGGAATGCCCTTTTGTTCTTGGCTTTCATGCGCATGAGTTACAAGATGCCATCCGCGAAAACAAGGAGAATAAGGCATATAGTCGCTGGATTTTCTTCAATTTACGGCCAAATGAGATTGCCGGATCATAGAGCATCTGCAGAAGGTACGTTTGTCCCTACCAGGGGCTAATGTCTATAAGCAACATAATCTCTCGAATTTTCTTGAAAAGGAAGTGCCAATGTGTTCAGAAACTTGTCTGAAAAACAACGACGAATGGTGTTCTTTGACTTTCAGGGCCAAAAATTCCTGCTTAAGGCTGAATTTAAGGGTACTCCGGGCCTCTTGGCGCAAGTGGGGAGTATTTTTGGATTCAAGGCCATCATGAAAGCAGTTTGAGGAATATTTGGTCCGACACGGACTCCGAATGACAAAATTATGACCGTTTTAGTGAACATCTGTCCATTCTATGGTAGTCCTTGAAAGTACTTTTTTTTCTCGTGCGCTTTTCGCCCGATTGCCCCAAAATTTCTTGTCCTCTATAGAGGAGATATCGTTTCCATATATATATTGACCGATGCCAGGAATGCCCTTTTGTTCTTGGCTTTCATGCGCATGAGTTACAGCATGCCATCCGCGAAAACAAGGAGAATAAGGCATATAGTCGCTGGATTTTCTTCAATTTCTGGCCAAATGAGATTGCCGGATCATAGAGCATCTGCAGAAAGGTACTTTTGTCCCTACCAGGGGGGCTAATGTCTATGAGCAACATAATCTCTCGAATTTTCTTCAAAAGGAAGTGCCAATGGGTTCAGAAACTTGTCTGAAAAACAGCGACGAATGATGTTCTTTGACTTTCAGGGCCAAAAATTCCTGCTTAAGGCTGAATTTGAGGGTACTCTGGGCCTCTTGGCGCAAGGAGGGAGTATTTTCTGGATTCGCGCACTCGCCGCGAGCAGTTTGAGTAATATTGGGTCCAACACGGACTCCGAATGACAAAATTATGACCGTTTTAGTGAACATCTGTCCATTCTATGGCAGTCCTTGAAAGTACTTCTTTTTCTCATGCGCTTTTTGCCTGATTGCTCCAAAATTTCTTGTCCTCTATAGAGGAGATATCGTTTCCACATATATATTGACCGATGCCAGGAATGCCCTTCTGTTCTTGGCTTTCATGCGCATGAGTTACAGCATGCCATCCGGCGAAAACAAGGAGAATAAGGCATATAGCCGCTGGATTTTCTTCAATTTACGGCCAAATGAGATTGCCCGGATCATAGAGCATCTGCAGAAAGGTACTTTTGTCCCTACCAGGGGGGCTAATGTCTATAAGCAACATAATCTCTCGAATTTCCTTCAAAAGGAAGTGCCAATGGGTTTAGAAACTTGTCTGAAAAACAACAACGAATGATGTTCTTTGACTTTCAGGGCCAAACATTCCTGCTTAAGGCTGAATTTGAGGGTACTCCGGGCCTCCTGGCGCAAGCGGGGAGTATTTTTTGGATTCGCATGCTCGCCGCGAGTAGTTTGACAACTTATGGGTCTGACACGGACTCTGAATGACAAAATTATGACCGTTTTAGTGAACATCTGTCCATTCTATGGCATCCTTGAAAGTACTTCATTTTCTCGTGCGCTTTTTGCCTGATTGCCCCAAAATTTCTTGTCCTCTATGTTTTGACATATAAAATATTGACCGATGCCAGGAATGCCCTTTTGTTCTTGGCTTTCACGCACATGAGTTACAGCATGCCATCCGGCGAAAACAAGGAGAATAAGGCATATACCCGCAGGATTTTCTTCAATTTACGGCCAAATGAGATTGCCCAGATCATAGAGCATCTGCAGAAAGGTACGTTTGTCCCTACCAGGGGGGCTAATGTCTATAAGCAACATAATCTCTCGAATTTTCTTCAAAAGAAGTGCCAATGGGTTCAGAAACTTGTCTGAAAAACAGTGATGAATGATGTTCTTTGACTTTCAGGGCCAAAAAGTCCTGCTTAAGGCTGAATTTGAGGGTACTCCGGGCATCCTGGCGCAAGCGGGGAGTATTTTTTGGATTCGCGCGCTCGCCGCGAGCAGTTTGAGTACTTATGGGTCCGACACGGACTCCGAATGACAAAATTATGACCGTTTTAGTGAACATCAGTCTATTGTATGGCATCCTTGAAAGTACTTCATTTTCTCGTCCGCTTTTTGCCTGATTGCCCCAAAATTTCTTGTCCTCTATTGAGGATATATCGTTTCGACATATATATTGACCGATGCCAGGAATGCCCTTTTGTTCTTGGCTTTCACGCGCATGAGTTACAGCATGCCATCCGGCGAAAACAAGGAGAATAAGGCATATAGCCGCTGGATTTTCTTCAATTTACGGCCAAATGAGATTGCCGGATCATAGAGCATCCGCAGAAGGTACGTTTGTCCCTACCAGGGGCTAATGTCTATAAGCAACATAATCTCTCGAATTTTCTTCAAAAGGAAGTGCCAATGGGTTCGAAACTTGTCTCGAAAAACAATGATTTAATGATGTTCTTTGACTTTCGGGCCAAAATTCCTGCTTAAGGCTGAATTTGAGGGTACTCCGGGCCTCCTGGCGCAAGCGGGGAGTATTTTTTGGATTCGCGCCCTCGCCGCGAGAAGTTTGACAACTTATGGGTCTGACACGGACTCCGAATGACAAAATTATGACCGTTTTAGTGAACATCTGTCCATTCTATGGCATCCTTGAAAGTACTTCATTTTCTCGTGCGCTTTTTGCCTGATTGCCCCAAAATTTCTTGTCCTCTATGTTTCGACATATAAAATATTGACCGATGCCAGGAATGCCCTTTTGTTCTTGGCTTTCACGCGCATGAGTTACAGCATGCCATCCGGCGAAAACAAGGAGAATAAGGCATATAGCCGCAGGATTTTCTTCAATTTACGACCAAATGAGATTGCCGGATCATAGAGCATCTGCAGAAGGTACGTTTGTCCCTACCAGGGGGCTAATGTCTATAAGCAACATAATCTCTCGAATTTTCTTCAAAAGAAGTGCCAATGGGTTCAGAAACTTGTCTGAAAAACAGTGATGAATGATGTTCTTTGACTTTCGGGCCAAAAGTCCTGCTTAAGGCTGAATTTGAGGGTACTCGGGCATCCTGGCGCAAGCGGGAGTATTTTTGATTCGCAGCCGCCATGAAAGCAGTTTGAGTACTTATGGGTCCGACACGGACTCCGAATGACAAAATTATGACCGTTTTAGTGAACATCAGTCTATTGTATGGCATCCTTGAAAGTACTTCATTTTCTCGTCCGCTTTTTGCCTGATTGCCCCAAAATTTATTGTCCTCTATAGAGGAGATATCGTTTCCACATATATATTGACCGATGCCAGGAATGCCCTTTTGTTCTTGGCTTTCATGCGCATGAGTTACAGCATGCCATCCGGCAAAAACAAGGAGAATAAGGCATATAGCCGCAGGATTTTCTTCAATTTACGGCCAAATGAGATTGCCCAGATCATAGAGCATCTGCAGAAAGGTACGTTTGTCCCTACCAGGGGGGCTAATGTCTATAAGCAACATAATGTCTCGAATTTTCTTCAAAAGGAAGTGCCAATGGGTTCAGAAACTTGTCTGAAAAACAGTGATGAATGATGTTCTTTGACTTTCAGGGCCAAAACGTCATGCTTAAGGCTGAATTTGAGGGTACTCCGGGCATCCTAGCGCAAGCGGGGAGTATTTTTTGGATTCGCACGCTCGCCGCGAGCAGTTTGAGTACTTATGGGTCCGACACGGACTCTGAATGACAGAATTATGACCGTTTAAGTGAACATCTGTCCATTCTATGGCATCCTTGAAAGTACTTCATTTTCTCGTGCGCTTTTTACCTGATTGCCCCAAAAGTTCTTGTCCTCTATAGAGGATATATCGTTTCGACATATATATTGACCGATGCCAGGAATGCCCTTTTGTTCTTGGCTTTCACGCGCATGAGTTACAGCATGCCATCCGGCGAAAACAAGGAGAATAAGGCATATAGTCGCTGGATTTTCTTCAATTTACGGCCAAATGAGATTGCCCAGATCATAGAGCATCTGCAAAAAGGTACATTTGTCCCTACCAGGGGGGCTAATGTCTATAAGCAACATAATCTCTCGAATTTCCTTGAAAAGGAAGTGCCAATGGGTTCAGAAACTTGTCTGAAAAACAACGATGAATGATGTTCTTTGACTTTCAGGGCCAAAAAGTCCTGCTTAAGGCTGAATTTGAGGGTACTCCGAACCTCCTGGCGCAAGCGGGGAGTATTTTTTGGATTCGCGCGCTCGCCGTGAGCAGTTTGTGTACTTATGGGTACGACACGGACTCCGAATGACAAAATTATGAGACGTTTTAGTGAACATCTGTCCATTCTATGGCAGTCCTTGAAAGTACTTCATATTCTCGTGCGCTTTTTGCCTGATTGCCCCAAAGTTTCTTGTCCTCTAGAGAGGAGATATCGTTTCCACATATATATTGACCGATGCCAGGAATGCCCTTTTGTGCTTGTCTTTCACGCGCATGAGTTACAGCATGCCATCCGGCGAAAACAAGGAGAACCAGGCATATAGCCCCTGGATTTTCTTCAATTTACGGCCAAATGAGATTGCCCGGATCATAGATCATCTGTAGAAAGGTACGTTTGTCCCTACCGGGGGGCCAATGTCTATAAGCAACATAATCTCTCGAATTTTTTTCAAAAGGAAGTGCCAATGGGTTCAGAAACTTGTCTGAAAAATAGCGAATGATGTTCTTTGACTTTCAGGGCCAAAAAGTCCTGCTTATGGCTGAATTTGAGGGTACTCCGGGCCTCCTGGCGCAAGCGGGGAGTATTTTTTGGATTCGCGCACTCGCCGCGAGCAGTTTGACAACTTATGGGTCTGACACGGACTCCGAATGACAAAATTATGACCGTTTTAGTGAACATCTGTCAATTTTATGGCATCCTTGAAAGTACTTCATTTTCTCGTGCGTTTTTTGCCTGATTGCCCCAAAATTTCTTGTCCTCTATAGAGGAGATATCGTTTCCACATATATATTGACCAATGCCAGAATGCCCTTTTGTTCTTTGCTTTCACGCGCATGAGTTACAAAGATGCCATCCGCGAAAACAAGGAGAATAAGGCATATAGTCGCTGGATTTTCTTCAATTTACTGGCCAAATGAGATTGCCGGATCATAGAGCATCCGCAGAAGGTACGTTTGTCCCTACCAGGGGGCTAATGTCTATAAGCAACATAATCTCTCGAATTTCCTTCAAAAGGAAGTGCCAATGGGTTCGAAACTTGTCCGAAAAACAGCGATGAATGATGTTCTTTGACTTTCGGGGCCAAAAGTCCTGCTTAAGGCTGAATTTGAGGGTACTCCGAACCACCTGGCGCAAGCGAGGAGTATTTTTTATTCGCGCGCCGCCATGAAAGCAGTTTGTGTACTTATGGGTCCGGCACGGACTCCGAATGACAAAATTATGAGACGTTTTAGTGAACATCTGTCCATTCTATGGCAGTCCTTGAAAGTACTTCTTTTTCTCGTGCGCTTTTTGCCTGATTGCCCCAAAGTTTCTTGTCCTCTATAGAGGAGATATCGTTTCGACATATATATTGACCGATGCCAGAATGCCCTTTTGTTCTTGGCTTTCACGCCATGAGTTACAAAGATGCCATCCGCGAAAACAAGGAGAACCAGGCATATAGCCGCTGGATTTTCTTCAATTTACGGCCAAATGAGATTGCCCGGATCATAGAGCATCTGCAGAAAGGTACGTTTATCCCTACCGGGGGGCCAATGTCCATAAGCAACATAATCTCTCGAATTCTTCAAAAGGAAGTGCCAATGGGTTCAGAAACTTGTCTGAAAAATAGCGAATGACGTTCTTTGACTTTCAGGGCCAAAAAGTCCTGCTTAAGGCTGAATTTGAGGGTACTCTGGGCCTCCTGGCGCAAGCGGGGAGTATTTTTTGGATTCGCGAGCTCGCCGCGAGCAGTTTGACAACTTATGGGTCTGACACGGACTCCAAATGACAAAATTATGACCGTTTTAGTGAACATCTGTCCATTCTATGGCATCCTTGAAAGTACTTCATTTTCTCGTGCGTTTTTTGCCTGATTGCCCCAAAATTTCTTGTCCTCTATAGAGGAGATATCGTTTCCACATATATATTGACCAATGCCAGGAATGCCCTTTTGTTCTTTGCTTTCACGCGCATGAGTTACAGCATGCCATCCGGCGAAAACAAGGAGAATAAGCATATAGCCGCTGGATTTTCTTTAATTTACGACCAAATGAAATTGCTCGGATCATAGAGCATCTGCAGAAAGGTACGTTTGTCCCTACCAGGGGGGCTAATGTTATAAGCAACATAATCTCTCGAATTTACTTTAAAAGGAAGTGCCAATGGGTTCAGAAACTTGTCTGAAAAACAATGACGAATGATGTTCTTTGACTTTCAGGGCCAAAAATTCCTGCTTAAGGCTGAATTTGAGGGTACTACGGGCCTCTTGGCGCACGTGGGGAGTATTTTTTGGATTCGCGCGCTCGCCGCGAGCAGTTTGAGTAATTATGGGTCCGACACAGACTCTGAATGACAATATTATTACTATTTTAGTGAACATCCGTCTATTCTATGGCAGTCCTTGAAAGTACTTCATTTTCTCGTGCGCTTTTTGCCTGACTGCCCTAAAATTTCTTGTCGTCTATAGTGGAGATATCATTTCCACATATATATTGACCGATGCCAGAATGCCCTTTTGTTCTTGGCTTTCACGCCGCATGAGTTACAAAGATGCCATCCGCGAAAACAAGGAGAATAAGGCATATAGTCGCTGGATTTTCTTCGTTACGCCAAATGAGATTGCCTGGATCATTTAGAATCTGCAGAAAGGTACGTTTGTCCCTACCAGGGGGGCTAATGTCTATAAGCAACATAATCTCTCGAATTTCCTTCAAAAGGAAGTGCCAATGGGTTCAGAAACTTGTCTGAAAAACAGCGACGAATGATGTTCGTTGACTTCCAGGGCCAAAAAGTCCTGCTTAAGGCTGAAATTTGAGGGTACTCTGGGCCTCCTGGCGCAAGCGGGGAGTATTTCTTTGGACTCGCACGCTCGCCGTGAGCAGTTTGAGTACTTATGGGTCCGACACGGACTCCTAATGACAAAATTATGACCGTCTTAGTGAGCATCTGTCCATTCTATGGGAGTCCTTGAAAGTACTTTATTTTCTCGTGCGCTTTTTGCCTGACTGCCCCAAAATTTCTTGTCCTCTATAGTGGAGAATCGTTTCCACATATATATTTACCGATACCAGGAATGCCCTTTAGTTCTTGGCTTTCACGTGCATTGATAGAGGCGGGGTGTCCCGATCTTTCGATGAGATGATAACTATCGATTTGGTGGACGACTTTGACGATCCGACTACAAACGTGCACGACGTTGCGCCTTAGCAATCGCTAAACCAACTCCGAGAGGTTATTGACCATGCCGGAGCACAATCAACCTGACCACGAAGGTCTATTCCTGCAAGCAATCGAAGAACAAGCAAGAATATGATAAAAGCAATCTTAATATTGTGAGTATGTATGAAGTATTGATAAAGGTGGGGATCCGTAAGCGGTCTTGGTCTGGTCGTTGGACACAAACGAAGTACACGAAGTTGCAATGGCTAACTTTTAACTAAACAAATCCCAAGGAAAAAGCTACTAGATGGATCTACTTATATAGGAGCAAGGGGTGACGGCCAAGGAGGCGGGAGAACGTCCCAAGGCAGCCTAAAACCAACCCTAGGTCGTACAAGGCTCATGGGCCCAACTGGAGGTGACGTAACACCTTTGGACTTGTAGTTTGACTCGGATTCTGCTGCAGCATCAGATTGTTTCGTCCATAACTCAACACTCCGACGGATTTTAAGGTGATTCCAATTGGGCTGGAAAGAGCATGAAATTTACTTTGCAACAAAAAAAGAATCACCCAATTCGGAGTACCCTCACTTATATGTGCAAACTGAGTTGCAATATTTCCATGCCTTCTAGTTCTTGTGCTAATTTGTTGGCTTTAGATTTTATGAACTATGCAAGTTACTCATCTATTCATGTGTCATATATGCAAAAATCAAGGGAAGTAAAAATGGATGACGTATACATATACAACATGTACACCTTGTCTCTTTTGTTAGCCACATTTCAGATTAAGCAACGCCGAGGACGGCTTTGTTTTCAAGAAGGGGAGGATGATGAGGACATGACTACCTTGGATAAGACCAAAATATTGCATACATGCATATTTGTCGTGTGATTTCTAGTGCAAACTATTCAATAATATATTTATGTTATCCAGAACAAAAATACTTCACATACTTTTGTGTTTTGTCTAATTGCAGGTGTATGGGACATTTGTACAATCCACATATGAAGATAAGGGAAAAGGAGAAGTTTATGTGCTGTTCAAAAAGTCTTCTCACGTCACTTTTGGGCCAAAAGAAGATAGAGTCCAAGTCTCTCACGTTCTGGATTCAGATTCGGACTACACAGACATACCTGACTCAAAACGCCAACAACTTTTTCATACGGACTCCGAATTGGGTGATTCTTTTTTTGTTGCAAAGTAAATTTCATGCTCTTTGCAGCACGATTGGAATCACCTTAAAATCCGTCCTGAGTGTTGAGTTATGGACGAAACAATCTGATGCTGCAGCAGAATCCGAGTCAAACTACATGTCCAAAGGTGTTACGTCACCTCCACTTGGGCCCATGAGCCTTGTACGACCTAGGGTTGGTTTTAGGCTGCCTTGGGACGTTCTCCCTCCTCCTTGGCCGTCACCCCTTGCTCCTATATAAGTAGATCCATCTAGTAGCTTTTTCCTTGGGATTTGTTTAGTTAAAAGATAGCCATTGCAACTTCGTGTACTTCGTTTGTGTCCAACACCCAGACCAAGACCGCTTACGGATCCCCACTTTTATCAATACTTCATATATACTTGCAATATTCAGATTGCTTTTATCATATTCTTACTTGTTCTTTGATTGCTTGCAGGAATAGACCTTCGTGGTCAGGTTGATTGTGCTCCGGCGTGGTCAATAACCTCTCGGAGTTGGTTTAGTGATTGCTAAGGCGCAACGTCGTGCACGTTTGTAGTCGGATCATCAAAGTCATCTTCACCAAATCGATAGTTATCATCTCATCGAAAGATCGGGACACCCTCGCCTCTATCACACGGACTCCTAATGACAAAATTATGACCGTCTTAGTGAGCATCTCTCCATTCTATGGCAGTCCTTGAAAGTACTTCATTTTGTCGTGCGCTTTTGACCGTCTTAGTGAGTATTTTTTGGATTCGCGCGCTCGCCGCGAGCAGTTTGAGTAATTATGGGTCCGACACAGACTCTGAATGACAATATTATTACTATTTTAGTGAACATCCGTCTATTCTATGGCAGTCCTTGAAAGTACTTCATTTTCTCATGCGCTTTTTGCCTGACTGCCCTAAAATTTCTTGTCGTCTATAGTGGAGATATCATTTCCACATATATATTGACCGATGCCAGGAATGCCCTTTTGTTCTTGGCTTTCACGCGCATGAGTTACAGCATGCCATCCGGCGAAAACAAGGAGAATAAGGCATATAGCCGCTGGATTTTCTTCAAGTTACGACCAAATGAGATTGCCTGGATCATTTAGAATCTGCAGAAAGGTAGTTTGTCCCTACCAGGGGGGCTAATGTCTATAAGCAACATAATCTCTCGAATTTCCTTCAAAAGGAAGTGCCAACGGGTGGAGAAACTTGTCTGAAAAATAGCAACGAATGATGTTCCTTGACTTTCAGCGCCAAAAAGTCCTGCATAAGGCTGAATTTGAGGGTACTCCGGGCTTCCTGGCGCAAGCGAGGAGTATTTTTTGGATTCGCGCGCTCACCGCGAGTAGTTTGAGTACTTATGGGTCCGACACGGACTCCTAATGACAAAATTATGACCGTCTTAGTGAGCATCTGTCCATTCTATGGCAGTCCTTGAAAGTACTTCATTTTCTCGTCCGCTTTTTGCCTCACTGCCCCAAAATTTCTTCTCCTCTATAGTGGAGATATCATTTCCACATATATATTGACCGATGCCAGGAATGCCCTTTAGTTCTTGGCTTTCACATGCATGAGTTACAGCATGCCATCCGGCGAAAACAAGGAGAATAAGGCATATAGCCGCTGGATTTTCTTCAATTTGCGGCCAAATGAGATTGCCCGGATCATTTAGAATTTGCAAAAAGGTAGTTTGTCCCTACAAGGGGGGCTAATGTCTATAAGCAACATAATCTCTCGAATTTCCTTCGAAAGGAAGTGCCAATGGGTTCAGAAACTTGTCTGAAAAACAGCGACGAATGATGTTCCTTGACTTTCAGGGCCAAAAAGTCCTGCTTAAGGCTGAATTTGAGGGTAATCCGGGCTTCCTGGTGCAAGCGGGGAGTATTTTTTGAATTCGCGCACTCGCCGCGAGCAGTTTGAGTACTTATGGGTCCGACATAGACTCTGAATGACAATATTATGACTGTTTTAGTGAACATTTGTCCATTCTATGGCAGTCCTTGAAAGTACTTCATTTTCTCGTGCGCTTTTTGCCTGACTGCCCCAAAATTTCTTGTCCTCTATAGTGGAGATATCATTTCCACATATATATTGACCGATCCCAGGAATGCCATTTAGTTCATGGCTTTCACGCGCATGAGTTACAGAATGCCATCCGGCGAAAACAAGGAGAATAAGGCATATAGCCGCTGGATTTTCTTCAATTTACGGCCAAATGAGATTGTCTGGATCATTTAGAATCTGCAGAAAGGTACGTTTTTCCCTACCAGGGGGGCTAATGTCTATAAGCAACATAATCTCTCGAATTTCCTTCAAAAGGAAGTGCCAACGGGTTCAGAAACTTGTCTGAAAAACAACGACGAATGATGTTCTTTGACTTCCAGGGCCAAAAAGTCCTGCTTAAGGCTGAAATTTGAGGGTACTCCGGGCCTCCTGGCGCAAGCGGGGAGTATTTTTTTGGACTCACACGCTCGCCGTGAGCAGTTTGAGTACTTATGGGTCCGACACGGACTCCTAATGACAAAATTATGACCGTCTTAGTGAGCATCTGTCCATTCTATGGCAGTCCTTGAAAGTACTTCATTTTCTCGTGCGCTTTTTGCCTGACTGCCCCAAAATTTATTGTCCCCTATAGTGGAGATATAGTTTCCTCATATATATTTACCGATGCCAGGAATGCCCTTTAGTTCTTGGCTTTCACGTGCATGAGTTACAGCATGCCATCCGGCGAAAACAAGGAGAATAAGGCATATAGCCGCTGGATTTTCTTCAATTTACGGCCAAATGAGATTGCCCGAATCATTTAGAATCTGCAGAAAGGTAGTTTGTCCCAACAAGGGGGGATAATGTCTATAAGCAACATAAGCTCTCGAATTTCCTTCAAATGGAAGTGCCAATGGGTTCAGAAACTTGTCTGAAAAACAGCGACGAATGATGTTCTTTGACTTTCAGGGCCAAAAAGTCCTACTTAAGGCTGAATTTGAGGGTACTCTGGGCCTCCTGGCGCAAGCGGGGAGTATTTTTTTGGATTTGCACGCTCGCCGCGAGCAGTTTGAGTACTTATGGGTTCGACACGGACTCCTAATGACAAAATTATAACCGTCTTAGTGAGCATCTCTCCATTCTATGGCAGTCCTCGAAAGTAATTCATTTTCTCATGCGCTTTTTGCCTGACTGCCCCAAAATTTCTTGTCCTCTATAGTGGAGATATTGTTTCCACTTATATAATGACCAATGCCAGGAATGCCCTTTAGTTCTTGGCTTTCACGTGCATGACTTACAGCATGCCATCCGGCGAAAACAAGGAGAATAAGGCATATAGCCGCTGGATTTTCTTCAATTTACGGCCAAATGAGATTGCTTGGATCATAGAGCATTTGCAGAAAGGTACGTTTGTCCCTACCAGGGGGGCTAATGTTTATAAGCAACATAATCTCTTGAATTTCCTTCAAAAGGAAGTGCCAATGGGTTCAGAAACTTGTTTGAAAATCAACGACGAATGATGTTCCTTGACTTTCAGGGCCAAAAAGTCCTGCTTAAGGCTGAATTTTAGGGTACTCCGGGCATCCTCGTGCAAGCGGGGAGTATTTTTTTGGATTCGCGCGCTCGCCGTGAGCAGTTTGAGTACTTATGGGTCCGACACGGACTCCTAATGACAAAATTATGACCGTCTTAGTGACCATCTGTCCATTCTATGGCAGTCCTTGAAAGTACTTCATTTTCTCGTGCGCATTTTGCTTGACTGCCACGAAAATTTCTTGTCCTCTATAGTGGATATATCGTTTCCACATATATATTGACCGATGCCGGGAATGCTATGTTGTTCTTGGATTTCACACGCATGAGTTACAGCATGCCATCCGGCGAAAACAAGGAGATTAAGGCATATAGCCGCTGGATTTTTTTCAATTTACGGCCAAATGAGATTGCCCGGATCATAGAGCATCTGCAGAAAGGTACGCTTGTCCATACCAGGGGGGCTAATGTCTATAAGCAACATAATCTCTCAAATTTCCTTCAAAAGCAAGTGCCAATGGGTTCAGAAACTTGTCTGAAAAACAGCGACGAATGATGTTCTTTGACTTTCAAGGAAAAAAGTCCTGCTTAAGGCTTAATTTGAGGGTACTCCGGGCCTCTTGGCACAAGTGGGGAGTATTTTTTTGGATTTGCGCACTCGCCGCGAGAAGTTTGAGTACTTATGGGTCCGACACGGAGTCCTAATGACAAAATTATGACCGTCTTAGTGAGCATCTGTCCATTTTATGGCAGTCCTTGAAAGTACTTCTTTTTCTCGTGCGCTTTTTGCCTGACTACCACAAAATTTCTTGTCCTCTATAGTGGAGATATCGTTTCCACATATATATTGACCGATGCCAGGAATGCCCATTAGTTCTTGGATTTCACGTGCATTAGTTACATCATGCTATCCGGCGAAAACAAGGAGAATAAGGCATATAACCGCTGGATTTGCTTCTATTTACGGCCAAATGAGATTGCCCGGATTATAGAGGATCTGCACAAAGGTACATTTGTCCATACCAGGGGGGCTAATGTATATAAGAAACATAATATCTCGAATTTCCTTCAAAAGGAAGTGCCAATGGGTTCAGAAACTTGTCTGAAAAACAGCGACGAATGATGTTCTTTGACTTTCAGGGCCAAAAAGTCCTGCTTAATGCTGAATTTGAGGGTACTCCGGGCCTCCTGGCACAAGCGGGGGGTATTTTCTTGAATTCGTGTGATCACCGCGAGCAGTTTGAGTACTTATGGGTCCGACACGGACTCCTAATGACAAAATTATGACCGTCTTAGTGAGCATCTGTCCATCATATGGCAGTGCTTGAAAGTACTTCATTTTCTCGTGCGCTTTTTGCCTGACTGCCCCAAAATTTCTTGTCCTCTATAGTGGAGATATCGTTTCCACATATATATTGACCGATGCTAGGAATGCTCTTTTGTTCTTGGATTTGACGCACATGAGTTACAGTATGCCATCCGGCGAAAACAAGGAGAATAAGGCATATAGCCACTGGATTTTCTTCAATTTACGGCCAAATGAGATTGCCCAGATCATAGAGCATCTGCAGAAAGGTACGTTTGTCCATACCAGGGGGGCTAATGTCTATAAGCAACATAATCTCTCGAATTTCCTTCAAAAGCAAGTGCCAATGGGTTCAGAAACTTGTCTGAAAAACAGCGACGAATGATGTTCCTTGACTTCCAGGGCCAAAAAGTCTTGCTTAAGGCTGAATTTGAGGGTACTCCGGGCCTCTTGGCACAAGTGGGGAGTATTTTTTTGGATTCGCGCGCTCGCCGCGAGCAGTTTGAGTACTTATGGGTCCGACACGGACTCCAAATGACAAAATTATGACCGTCTTAGTGAGCATCTGTCCATTCTATGGCAGTCCTTGAAAGCTCTTCATTTTCTCGTGCGCTTTTTGCCTGACTGCTCCAAAATTTCTTGTCCTATATAGTGGAGATATCGATTCCACATATATATTGACCGATGCCAGGAATGCCCATTAGTTCTTGGCTTTTACGTGCATGAGTTACAGCATGCCATCCGGCGAAAACAAGGAGAATAAGGGATATAGCCGCTGGATTTTCTTCAATTTACGGCCAAATGACATTGCTCGGATCATAGAGCATCTGCAGAAAGGTACGTTTGTCCCTACCATGGGGGCTAATGTCTATAAGCAACATAATCTCTCGAATTTCCTTCAAAAGGAAGTGCCAATGGGTTCAGAAACTTGTCAGAAAAACAGCGACGAATGATGTTCCTTGACTTCCAGGGCCAAAAAGTCCTGCTTAAGGCTGAATTTGAGGGTACTCTGGGCTTCCTGGCGCACGCGGGGAGTATTTTTTGGATTTGCGTGCTCGCCGTGAGCAGTTTGAGTACTTATGGGTCCGACACAGACTCTGAATGGCAATATTATGACTGTTTTAGTGAACATCCGTCCATTCTATGGCAGTCCTTGAAAGTACTTCATTTTCTCGTGCGCTTTTTGCCTGACTGCCCCAAAATTTCTTGTCCTCTATAGTGGAGATATCGTTTCCACATATATATATTGACCGATGCCAGGAATGCTCTTTTGTTCTTGGATTTGACGTGCATGAGTTACAGTATGCCATCCGGCGAAAACAAGGAGAATAAGGCATATAGCCGCTGGATTTTCTTCAATTTATTGCCAAATGAGATTGCCCAGATCATAGAGCATCTGCAGAAAGGTACATTTGTCCATACCAGGGGGGCTAATGTCTATAATCAACATAATCTCTCGAATTTCCTTCAAAAGCAAGTGCCAATGGGTTTAGAAACTTGTCTGAAAAACAGTGACGAATGATGTTCTTTGACTTTCATGGCCAAAAAGTCTTGCTTAAGGCTGAATTTGTGGGTACTCCGGGCCTCTTGGCACAAGTGGGGAGTATTTTTTTGGATCCGCGCGCTCGCCGCGAGCAGTTTGAGTACTTATGGGTCCGACACCGACTCCTAATGACAAAATTATGACCGTCTTAGTGAGCATCTGTCCATTCTATGGCAGTCCTTGAAAGTACTTCTTTTTCTCGTGCACTTTTTGCCTGACTGCTCCAAAATTTCTTGTCCTATATAGTGGAGATATCGTTTCCACATATATATTGACCGATGCCAGGAATGCCCATTAGTTCTTGGCTTTCACGTGCATGAGCTACAGCATGCCATCGGGCAAAACCAAGGAGAATAAGGCATATAGCCGCTGGATTTTCTTCAATTTACGGCCAAATGAGATTGCTCGGATCATAGAGCATCTGCAGAAAGGTACGTTTGTCCCTACCAGGGGGGCTAATGTCTATAAGCAACATAATCTCTTTAATTTCCTTCAAAAGGAAGTGCCAATGGGTTCAGAAACTTGTCTGAAAAACAACGACGAATGATGTTCCTTGACTTTCAGGGCCAAAAAGTCATGCTTAAGGCTGAATTTCAGGGTACTCTGTGCTTCCTGGCGCAAGCGGGGAGTATTTTTTGGATTCGCGTGCTCGCCGCGAGCAGTTTGAGTACTTATGGGTTCGACAGACTCTGAATGACAATATTATGACTGTTTTAGTGAACATCCGTCCATTCTATGGCAGTCCTTGAAAGTACTTCATTTTCTCGTCCGCTTTTGGCCTGACAGCCCCAAAATTTCTTGTCCTCTATAGTGGAGATATCATTTCCACATATATATTGACTGATGCCATGAATGCCCTTTTGTTCTTGGCTTTCACGCGCATGAGTTACAGCATGCCATCCGGCGAAAACAAGGAGAATACGGCATATAGCTGCTGGATTTTCTTCAATTACGGCCAAATGAGGTTGCCCGGATCATTTAGAATCTGCAGAAAGGTACGTTTGTCCCTAACAGGGGGGCCAATGTCTATAAGCAACATAATCTCTCGAATTTCCTTCAAAAGGAAGTGCCAATCGGTTCAGAAACTTGTCTGAAAAATAGCGATCAATGATGTCTTTGACTTCCAGGGCCAAAATGTCCTGCTTAAGGCAGAATTTGAGGGTACTCCGGGCCTCCTAGCGCAAGCGGGGTGTATTATTTTGGATTCGCGCGCTCGCCGTGAGCAGTTTGAGTACTTATGGGTCTGACACGGACTCCTAATGACAAAATTATGACCGTGTTAGTGAGCATCTGTCCATTCTATGGCAGTCCTTGAAAGTACTTCATTTTCTCGTGCGCTTTTTGCCTGACTGCCCCAAAATTTCTTGTCCTCTATAGTGGAGATATCGTTTCCAGATATATATTGACCGATGCCAGGAATGCTCTTTTGTTCTTGGATTTCACGCGCATGAGTTACAGTATGCCATCCGGCGAAAACAAGGAGAATAAGGCATATAGCCGCTGGATTTTCTTCAATTTATGGCCAAATGAGATTGCCCGGATCATAGAGCTTCTGCAGAAAGGTACGTTTGTCCATATCAGGGGGGCTAATGTCTATAAGCAACATAATCTCTCGAATTTCCTTCAAAAGGAAGTGCCAATGGGTTCAGAAACTTGTCTGAAAAATAGCGACGAATGATGTTCTTTGACTTTCAGGGCCAAAAAGTCCTGCTTAAGGCTGAATTTGTGGGTACTCCGGGCCTCCTGGCACAAGCGGGGAGTATTTTTTTGGATTCGCGCGCTCGCCGCGAGTAGTTTGAGTACTTATGGGCCGACACGGACTCCTAATGACAAAATTATGACCGTCTTAGTGAGCATCTGTCCATTCTATGGCAGTCCTTGAAAGTACTTCATTTTCTCGTGCGCTTTTTACCTGACTGCTCCAAAATTTCTTGTCCTCTATAGTGGAGATATCGTTTCCACATATATATTGACCGATGCCAGGAATGCCCATTAGTTCTTCGCTTTCACGTGCATGAGTTAAAGCATGCCATCCGGCGAAAACAATGAGAATAAGGCATATAGCCGCTGGATTTTCTTCAATTTACGGCCAAATGAGATTGCTCGGATCATAGAGCATCTGCAGAAAGGTACGTTTGTCCCTACTAGGGGGGCTAATGTCTATAAGCAACATAATCTCTCGAATTTCCTTCAGAAGGAAGTGCCAATGGGTTCAGAAACTTGTCTGAAAAACATCGACGAATGATGTTCCTTGACTTTCAGGGCCAAAAAGTCGTGCTTAAGGCTGAATTTGAGGGTACTCCGGGCTTCCTGGCGCAAGCGGGGAGTATTTTTTGATTCGCGCACTTGCCGCGAGTAGTTTTAGTACTTATGGGTCCGACACAGACTTTGAATGACAATATTATGACTATTTTAGTGAACATCCGTCCATTCTATGGCAGTCCTTGAAAGTACTTCAATTTCTCGTGCGCTTTTTGCCTGACTGCCCCAAAATTTCTTGTCCCCTATAGTGGAGATATCATTTCCACATATATATTGACCGATGCCAGGAATGCCCTTTTGTTCTTGGCTTTCACGCGCATGAGTTACAGCATGCCATCCGGCGAAAACAAGGAGAGTAAGGCATATAGCCGCTGGATTTTCTTCAATTTACGGTCAAATGAGATTGCCCGGATTATTTAGAATCTGCAGAAAGGTACGTTTGTCCCTAACAGGGGGGCTAATGTCTATAAGGAACATAATCTCTCTAATTTCCTTCAAAAGGAAGTGCCAATGGGTTCAGAAACTTGTCTAAAAAATAGCGACGAATGATGTTCTTTGACTTCCAAGGCCAAAAAGTCCTACTTAAGTCTGATTTTGAGGGTACTCCAGGCCTCCTGGCGCAAGAGGGGAGTATTTTTTTGGATTCGCGCGCTTGCCGTGAGCAGTTTGAGTACTTATGGGTCCGACACGGACTCCTAATGACAAAATTATGACCGTCTTAATGAGCATCTGTCCATTCTATGGCAGTCCTTGAAAGTACTTCATTTTCTCGTGCGCTTTTTGCCTGACTACCCCAGAATTTCTTGTCCTCTATAGTGGAGATATCATTTCCACATATATATTGACCGATGCCAGGAATGCCCATTAGTTCTTGGCTTTCACGTGCATGAGTTCTGACATGCCATCCGCGAAAACAAGGAGAATAAGGCATATAGCCGCTGGATTTCTTCAATTTACGGCCAAATGAGATTGCTCGGATCATAGAGCATCTGCAGAAAGGTACGTTTGTCCCAACCAGAGGGACTAATGTCTATAAGCAACATAATCTCTTGAATTTCCTTCAAAAGGAAGTGCCAATGGGTTCAGAAACTTGTCTAAAAACAGCGACGAATGATGTTCCTTGACTTTCAGGGCCAAAAAGTCCTACTTAAGGCTGAATTTGAGGGTACTCGGGCTTCCTAGCGCAAGCGGGGAGTATTTTTTGGATTCGCGTGCTCGCCGCGAGTAGTTTGAGTACTTATGGGTCCGACACAGAATCTGAATGACAATAATATGGCTGTTTTAGTGAACATCCGTCCATTCTATGGCAGTCCTTGAAAGTACTTCATTTTCTCGTGCGATTTTTGCCTGACTGCCCCAAAATTTCTTGTCCTCTATAGTGGAGATATCATTTCCACATATATATTGACCGATGCCAGGAATGCCCTTTTGTTCTTGGCTTTCACGTGCATGAGTTACAGCATGCCATCCGCCGAAAACAAGGAGAATAAGGCATATAGCCGCTGGATTTTCTTCAATTTACGGTCAAATGAGATTGCCCGGATTATTTAGAATCTACAGAAAGGTACGTTTGTCCCTAACAGGGGGGCTAATTTCTATAAGCAACAGAATCTCTCGAATTTCCTTCAAAAGGAAGTGCCAATGGGTTCAGAAACTTGTCTAAAAAATAGCGACGAATGATGTTCTTTGACTTCCAAGGCCAAAAAGTCCTGCTTAAGGCTGAATTTGAGGGTACTCCGAGCCTCCTGGCGCAAGAGGGGAGTATTTTTTTGGATTCGCACGCTCGCCATGAGCAGTTTGAGTACTTATGGGTCCGACACGGACTCCTAATGACAAAATTATGACCGTCTTAGTGAGCATCTGTCCATTCTATGGCAGTCCTTGAAAGTACTTCATTTTCTCGTCTTTTTTTGCTCGACCGCCCTAAAATTTCTTGTCCTCTATAGTGGAGATATCATTTCCACATATATATTGACCAATGCCAGGAATGCCCATTAGTTCTTGGCTTTCACGTGCATGAGTTACAGCATGCCATCCGGCGAAAACAAGGAGAAAAAGGCATATAGCCGCTGGATTTCTTCAATTTACGGCCAAATGAGATTGCTCGGATCATAGAGCATCTGCAGAAAGGTACGTTTGTCCCAACCAGAGGGGCTAATGTCTATAAGCAACATAATCTCTCGAATTTCCTTCAAAAGGAAGTCCCAATGGGTTCAGAAACTTGTCTGAAAAACAGCAACGAATGATGTTCCTTGACTTTCAGGGCCAAAAAGTCCTGCTTAAGGCTGAATCTGAGGGTACTCCTGGCTTCCTGGCGCTAGCGGGGAGTATTTTTTGGGTTCGCACGCTCGCCGCGAGCAGTTTGAGTACTCATGGGTCTGACACAGACTCTGAATTACAATATTATGACTGTTTTAGTAAACATCCGTCCATTCTATGGCAGTCCTTGAAAGTACTTCATTTTCTCGTGCGCTTTTTGGCTGACTGCCCCAAAATTTCTTGTCCTCTATAGTGGAGATATCATTTCCACATATATATTGACCGATTCCAGGAATGCCCTTTTGCTCTTGGCTTTCACGCGCAAGAGTTACAGCATGCCATCGGGCAAAAACAAGGAGAATAAGGCATATAGCCGCTGGATTTTCTTCAATTTACGGCCAAATGAGATTGCCCGGATCATTTAGAATCTGCAGAAAGGTACGTTTCTCCCTAACAGGGGGGCTAATGTCTATAAGCAACAGAATCTCTCGAATTTCCTTCAAAAGGAAGTGCCAATGGGTTCAGAAACTTGTCTGAAAAATAGCGACGAATGATGTTCTTTGACTTCCAGGGCCAAAAAGTCCTGCTTAAGCTGAATTTGAGGGTACACCGGGCCTCCTAGCGCAAGCGGGGAGTATTTTTTTGGATTCACGTGCTTGCCATGAGCAGTTTGAGTACTTATGGGTCCGACACAGACTCATGATGACAAAATTATGACCGTCTTATTGAGCATCTGTCCATTCTATGGCAGTCCTTGAAAGTACTTCATTTTCTCGTGCCCTTTTTGCCTGACTGCCCCAAAATTTCTTGTCCTCTATAGTGGAGATATCATTTCCACATATATATTGACCGATGCCAGGAATGCCCTGTAGTTCTTGGCTTTCACGTGCATGAGTTACAGCATGCCATCCGGCCAAAACAAGGAGAAAAAGGCATATAGCCAAAAAGTCCTGCTTAAGGCTGAATCTGAGGCTACTCTGGACCTCTTAGGCATAGCGCGATTTTTGATTTGCGGCTTCGCCATGAGCAGTTTGAGTACTTATGGGTCCGACACGGACTCTGAATGACAAAATTATGACTGTTTTAGTGAACATCCGTCCATTCTATGGCAGTCCTTTAAAGTACTTCATTTTCTCGTGCGCTTTGTTCTCGACTGCCCCAAAAATTCTTGTCCTTTATAGTGGATATATCGATTCCACATATATATTGACCGATGCCAGGAATGCTCTTTTGTTCTTGGATTTCACGCGCATGAGTTACAGCATGCCATCCTGCGAAAACAAGGAGAATAAGGCATATAGCCGCTGGATTTTCTTCAATTTACGGCCAAATGAGATTGCTCGGATCATAGAGCATCTGCAGAAAGGTACGTTTGTCCCTACCAGGGGGGCTAATGTCTATAAGCAACATAATCTCTCGAATTTCCTTCAAAAGGAAGTGCCAATGGGTTTAGAAATTTGTCTGAAAAACTGCGATGAATGGTGTTCTTTGACTTTTAGGGCCAAAAAGTCATGGTTAATGCTGAATTTGAGGGTACTCCGGACCTCTTGGCGCAAGAGAGTAGTATTTTTTGGATTCGCGCGCTCGCCGCGAGCAGTTTGAGTACTTATGGGTCTGACACGGACTCTGAATGACAAATTTATGACTGTTTTAGTGAACATCAGTCCATTCTATGGCAGTCCTTGAAAGTACTTCATTTTCTCGTGTGCTTTTTGCTTCACTGCCCCAAAATTTCTTGTCCTCTATAGTGGAGATATCGTTTCCACATATATATTGACCGCTGCCAGGAATGCTCTTCTGTTCTTGGATTTCACGCGCATGAGTTACAGCATGCCATCCGGCGAAAACAAGGAGAATAAGGCATATAGCCGCTGGATTTTCTTCAATTTACGGTCAAATGAGATTGCCCGGATTATTTAGAATCTGTAGAAAGGTACGTTTGTCCCTAACAGGGGGGCTAATGTCTATAAGCAACATAATCTCTCGAATTTCCTTCAAAAGGAAGTGCCAATGGGTTCAGAAACTTGTCTAAAAAATAGCGACGAATGATGTTCTTTGACTTCCAAGGCCAAAAAGTCCTGCTTAAGGCTGAATTTGAGGGTACTGTGGGCCTCCTGGCGCAAGAGGGGAGTATTTTTTTGGATTCGCGCGCTTGCCGTGAGCAGTTTGAGTACTTATGGGTCCGACACGGACTCCTAATGACAAAATTATGACCGTCTTAGTGAGCATCTGTCTGTTGGGGAACGTAGCAGAAATTCAAAATTTTCCTACGAGTCACCAAGATCTATCCATGGTGAGACTAGCAACGAGGGGATAGAGAGTGCATCTACATACCCTTGTAGATCGCTAAGCGGAAGCGTTCAAGAGAACGAGGTTGAAGGAGTCGTACTCGTCGTGATCCAAATCACTGGAGATCCTAGTGCCGAACGAACGACACCTCCGCGTTCAACACACGTACAGCCCGGTGACGTCTCCCATGCCTTGATCCAGCAAGGTGAGAGGGAGAGGTTGGGGAAGACTGTGACACCCCAAAATTTTGACCTTGTTTGATTAATTAAATTTTGCCAGGAAATTAAAACTTTTATTTTCTAGGCTCCCTTTTGAGTTTTGAAATATTTTCTCCCTTGCTATTATGGAGTTTTCCCCATAGAGAAAACTTTTCAAATATGTTATTGGACTTGTCAAGAAAAACTTTTCTTTTATTAGTAGAACTAATTACATAATTAATTTGCTTGATCTTTATTTTCTTGAAAAATGGTTTTTCAAGGTTATATGGCCATATTTGAACTACAACCATTTGATATATTTATCTAAAAATCCCACCAAAATTTGGAGATATCATGTGATGTCTCTAAATCACTTTTGTGCATTAATATATTTAATTCATTGCATATTTTGAGCTCTACACCCAATTTTCTTCTCTGGTCCAGAGAGCAATTTTGCACTACAACCCTTTTAAATAATTCTTTCTAGCCTCCACCAAAATTATGGGATGTCAGTAGGAGCATATTATTCAGCTTCATGCAAAAAACCAGCTATGTTCTTTGAAAAACTTGAATGAAACAACCTCATCTTTATTCTGGTCCAACATGATGGTTTGTACAGCAACCATATTTTTTCTTGCTCTTTAGCCCTTTATTCTTTCTCCTACTTGTAGTCCTCCATGTTAAACCCTTAAGTCCAAGAGCATGAACCCATTGGGAGAATTTTTGTCCATGCAGAGATGCCATTTGTCTCCTGTCCAGAATTGAGTTTTTGCAAAACTTGCACTAACAAGTTTCTGTATTTTGCCAACTAACCTCACCACCCTTTTATTCAACTAATGAGACCACCATCTGGAATTCTTGACCACTCCAAGAATAGCCTAGATGCCTTTGGCATTTTGTCAAACACCCTATGTGCATGGCTAGATTTGGCATGATTTCAAGTTTACATTATGAACTTGGCCACCTGACCAAACCACCTTGTCCCTGAAGTTTCCCTCTACCTCTAACCTGGATCTGTTGCTTGCCACCCTCACCTGTGACCTGTAGCATGCCAAGGCATTGTGTTGAACACCTTCGGTGCGTGCTCTGGGCGCGCCCAGAGCGCGCGTTTTGCACGTGCGTGCACTCGGGTCGCCGCGTCACGCCCCGGCCCTTGCTCGCCTACAGAGCCGCACCCCCTGATCTCATCCGCTCCCAGCAACGCGCCAAGCCACCCTGGCATGCCTACAACGCCGCCGACAGAGTTTTGGCGGCACACCGGCGACCGCAGCGCGCCTCTGCCGCGGTCGGCGCCTCCCAAGCCACCCCCGGCTCGCCACCTGGCCCTTGGCACAGCCCAAGCTCATCCGCAGCCTTGTCCGCAAGCCCTCGTCGCCGCCACGTTGCCCTGCAGCACAGAGAGGCGGTTCACTGCCGTTCTTATCTCCGGCCATCTCGGACCGACCTAGCCACGCTTTATAAGGAAGCCCCGAGCGTCTTCGAGCCCTCAGGTAGCCTCACACCGTCTCACTAGTGCCCCCATCGCCACCATTTGAAGGCGGCGGGTCATCTTCAACCTCTCCGGTCAGTTTGGCCACTGCCATGTCCCGGCTCCGTTCGGCGCAGCCAAGGCCTCCCCCTCTCCACTCTCTTCACCAGAAGTCCTCTCTTCCTCACGTGAACTCCTCCCCCTGCTCAATTTGGAACGGGAACCACCGCCACCCCAAAACCACTTCCCTCCCGAAGCTTCCCCTCCGCCATGGAGGAAGGTGCTCTCACCCTCAAGCTCCCCCGCGCCACCAACCACTGCAGATGGATGCGGTTCCTCCTCCCGATCACCCCCATATCGCGAGCGCGTCGAATGGTGGCTTGTGTCGCCGGGGATCGCCGTTGGAAACGCCCCGTGTCTCTATCGAGGCGCGCACGGGGAAGAAGATGAACCCGACAGGTAGGGACCACCTATCGGTGAGCCAACGCAAGCCACTAGTGACGCAACCCGACCGATATGTTTTTCTCTGGTGGAAGAGTATTTCCGGTAAGTACGCGACCAATCTCAGAAGACGTAGTCCAGGCGAACCGTTTTACGGTTTCTATTTTTTTTTAAACAGAACTTTGACTAAACTTTGACTGCTTATAACTTTTTAAATATAACTCCAAATGAATTAATTCTTTTTCCTACCTCTCTCAAATTTGATCTAGTTTATTTTAAGATTTATTTGATAATTTTCAAAACAACTTTTTGTGCTGTTTTGATTTTGTGTGTTAATTCAAATATATTCTTTAATAGGATGTTTTGAAGATTTCAAGATGTTTTGGAATGCACCATATTTTCCCATGACCTAAAGGCAAGCATTCTGAACCCCGGCATAATATTTTTGTGTGTTTGATGACACGTTTATGACATCACCTCACTTTGGAGAAGATTGTTATTTCATGTGATATGATCATATGCATGGGTGCATATTAGTGATTTCCATGCTGTTGGAAATGAACACACTTGTGATGATAATCATCCTCATGTGTCTTGCATGCATGCCGGAAAGGAATCCGGGGAAGCCTCTGCCTTGGGTAGGTGTGAGCTTGTCGCCGGTCTCCGTCGGGACGGGTATGTCCGGTATGGCATAGTAAGATATAATGAGTGTTGATTGGATTGGTTGGAGTATATTGTTATACATGTTATGCAGGAAACTATAAACCTCCTGAGTCGACCGTAGATCGAGTCTTGTTCCGGTAACCCCCACACTTGTTTCGTACTACCACTTGTCCCTGCCATAGGTAGGGTACGGTTCAGTAAGTTGTCAACCCCTTTCTAGCACACACCGTACAGAGGGGCCGGGATAAGGGTTCCACGGCCGTGGATTAAAGCCAGTCATCCGGTCAGGGGGCATGGGTGTTTCGGGTGGGACCGAGAGGGGGGCACCCTTAGAGCGTGATATAAATTTGATCCCATGCTACGCGAGGTTGTAGCCTCCCACTTAGAGTTTGCTTGGCGGTGTCGTGGGTGATTCGGACACGTGTGAGTTAAGCTGGTGTGTGCAAGTTAGGTGTGTTTTCAACAAAAGGCCGTGAGCGGAATTAGTCGATGGACTAAAGAAATCCGTTACTCGTGGGTAAAGAGTACACCCTCTGCAGAGATTAAACCTATTGAATAGCCGTGTCCATGGTTAAGGTCTACAGGATGGGTCAAGTGTCGGTCTTAGTGTCGGTCTTCGGAGGTGAAACTGTTAACTAGAACTGGAACTACTACTTGTGACTTGTGATAATTATGATTTTTATTATTGTTGACTAACCGTGATATTGTTGTTATTTTCGAGTATCTCTGGGATGGTTCTACCTCCGGGATATTCACTATGATTGTTTATTTTAAAGCCCTTTATGTGGTGTCGCTCAGACGCCCGACTGTGGCACTTCTTTTAAAGCCCTTTATGTGGTATCGCTCAGACGACCGACTGTGGCATTCATTTTAAAGCCCTTTATGTGGTGTCGCTCAGACGCCCGACTGTGGCATTTCTTTTAAAGCCCTTTATGTGGTGTCGCTCAGACGCCCGACTGTGGCATTTCTTTTAAAGCCCTTTATGTGGTGTCGCTCAGACGCCCGACTGTGGCATTTCTTTTAAAGCCCTTTATGTGGTGTCGCTAAGACGCCCGACTGTGGCATTGCTTGTTGTTTATTTTCATAAATCTTAATGCTACTATGTTATTGCATATCCATAAATAACGTGCTTGCATGCATCCGAGATTTATTTTTGTGACTGACGTCATGAGCATAAAATATTTTCAGCACATCATTGTTATATTATACCTGTGTTCATAATGTTTGCGAGTACATTCAAAGTATTCACTGGCTTGTCCCTGGCTATTGTCTTGGCCAGATTTTCCTGCACAGAGAGGAGCGACGCGATAACAGCCCCGGAACTTATGCAACGGACATAGTAGCCTCGCGAAGATAGGAGTTAACCTGGTCAGCTGTTCCTGTGGGAATTGGAGTCCCATAGACACTGATGATCCACAAACCGCTTCCGCCATCAACCACTAGAAACCATTTGTTGTACTCACAGGCCAGAATGGTCTTGTACTACATATTTTGTATTTTTGCTTGGAATTTCTGTATCAAGTTGGAGCCTCATCAGCTAACAGTAATCCTGGGGCTGATGAGCACGATGGTCTTTTCTAGAAATTTATTACCCGAAAAACCGGTCGTGACAGACTTGGTATCAGAGCCAGGCTGACCATTGGCTAATCCTATCTTAGCCAGGTCGAAAAACCTAGGAAAACCAACCCACGGACCCTAACCAAAAACCCCACCAAGCTTCCGTGCAAGATAGCCACACGAGACCCGACACTTTTGGCAGTCGGTGCCCAACCTATCAGCCTAGCCTGTCGGTCGCGCGCCAATAATCTCTCTTATTCGCAAGCGTGCGAGGGAAGACTTCGTTCCCTTTTTCTATAAAAAGGGCATGCTAGCCTCAACACAGCACAACCCCGGCCATCAACCAAAATACCTTGATGACCCCAGAAGTACTTCGTCGTCTTTGGGGAGCACACTCCAACGGGATTGTGGCCAACAATCCCCACGATGGTCATCATCGCTACCCCGAGCCTGCAGCCCCTCGATCCTCTCCAGCTAACTCCGACGGTGAAAACCGTGGAGAAACCTCGGCATCCGCGAGGCAAGCCCGCTTAGATATGAACGAGGTAGACTAAAATCGCTCGAATGATACCGAGCCTTAGAATGACCTCGCCTTGCAATCTTGTGACCCTGTGTCACCATAATTAGATGATGTCCGCTTGTGCACTCCTGTTTTTAATAGTAGCCATGCATGAGTATGTTGATGTGCGATTGCATTTTTTTATCCCGGGCGTAGCTGCCAACCTCGACGACGCAAGTTTGTGCTATGAATAAATCTTTTGGTTCCAGCTCGCAGGAAAGATATTTTCAAAACAACTCCTAACAAATCTCGAGGACGAGATTTTCTTTTAAGGGGGGTAGTGTTGTGACACCCCAAAATTTTGACCTTGTTTGATTAATTAAAATTTTGCCAGGAAATTAAAACTTTTATTTTCTGGGCTCCCTTTTGATTTTTGAATTTTTTTCTCCTTGCTATTATGGAGTTTTCCCCATAGAAAACTTTTCAAATATGTTATTGGACTTGTCAAGAAAAAATTTTCTTTTATTAGTAGAACTAATTACATAATTAATTTGCTTGATCTTTATTTTCTTGAAAAATGGTTTTTCAAGGTTATATGGCCATATTTGAACTACAACCATTTGATATATTTATCTAAAATCCCACCAAAATTTGGAGATATCATGTGATGTCTCTAAATCACTTTTGTGCATTAATATATTTAATTAATTGCATATTTTGAGCTCTCCACCCAATTTTCTTCTCTGGTCCAGAGAGCAATTTTGCACTACAACCCTTTTAAATAATTCTTTCTAGCCTCCACCAAAATTATGGGATGTCAGTAGGAGCATATTATTCAGCTTTATGCAAAAAACCAGCTATGTTCTTTGAAAAAATGGAGTGAAACAACCTCATCTTTATTCTGGTCCAACATGATGGTTTGTACAGCAACCATATTTTTTCTTGCTCTTTAGCCCTTTATTCTTTCTCCTACTTGTAGTCCTCCATGTTAAACCCTTAAGTCCAAGAGCATGAACCCATTGGGAGAATTTTTGTCCATGCAGAGATGCCATTTGTCTCCTGTCCAGAATTGAGTTTTTGCAAAACTTGCACTAACAAGTTTCTGTATTTTGCCAACTAACCTCACCACCCTTTTATTCAACTAATGAGACCACCATCTGGAATTCTTGAGCACTCCAAGAATAGCCTAGATGCCTTTGGCATTTTGTCAAACACCCTATGTGCATGGCCAGATTTGGCATGATTTCAAGTTTACATTATGAACTTGGCCACCTGACCAAACCACCTTGTCCCTGAAGTTTCCCTCTACCTCTAACCTAGATCTGTTGCTTGCCACCCTCACCTGTGACCTGTTGCATGCCAAGGCATTGTGTCGAACACCTTCGGTGCGTGCTCTGGGCGCGCCCAGAGCGCGCGTTTTGCATGTGCGTGCGCTCGGGTCGCCGTGTCACGCCCCGGCCCTTGCTCGCCTACAGAGCCGCACCCCCCGATCTCATCCGCTCCCAGCAACGCGCCAAGCCACCCTGGCATGCCTACAGCGCCGCGGACAGAGTTTTGGCGGCACACCGCGACGCGAAGACGCCTCTGCGCATGGTCGGCGCCGCCCAAGCCACCCCCGGCTCGCTACCTGGCCCTTGGCACAGCCCAAGCTCATCCGCAGCCTTGTCCGCAAGCCCTCGTCGCCTCCACGTTGCCCTGCAGCACAGAGAGGCGGTTCGCCGCCGTTCTTATCTCCGGCCATCTCGGACCGACCTAGCCACGCTTTATAAGGAAGCCCCGAGCGTCTTCGAGCCCTCAGGTAGCCTCACACCGTGATGCGGAGCATCCTACGGACATCACCACGTCAAGAGCCCATTTGGCAAGTGACACATGCGACATCTACTTTACATACACAAAGGTGAATTATCTCCTTTACACGTGCTCACTTGACACTCTCGAGGATGGTATACTACTTGACACTCCTTACGTGTGCATGCATAGGTATTGTCAGAGCTTCACAGATGTCAAGGAGGAGTGCAAGCGCCAAGGAACGACTACACCATCCGCGAGGGAAGCGTGGAAGAGAAGACGGAAGAAAGGAGAAGAAGACGGAGCGGCTGCAGGAGCCAGGCCGGACGTCTGGACCGCCGTCCGGATCATCCGGGCTCAGCTGGATCATCCGGGTCCCCCTCCGGATCATCCGGACAATTCGGCCCGAAGACTACAGAAGCGGCCCGACGAAGCCGGATCATCCGGACGGTCGCCCGGATCATCCGGACCCCCGACACCCGGATCATCCGGGCCACCATCCGGATCATCCGGACCCCGCCTGCGCGCATGACTTGGACCGAAGCCCGTGTACCCCTTCGCCCCTCACTTACCCCTTCGCCCCTTGGGCTATAAATAGACCTCCTCCACCTCCTTTCTAGGGTTAGCAAAGTGATAGCACATTCTTAAGTGAGCTTTGCTCCTACCTATCTCTACTCCTGAGAGAGAGAGACCACTACTCCATTGGAGGCCAAGACCTCCATCTAGGAGGAGATCCCCCTGCGGATACAGGACCCCTCTTTAGGGAAGATCCATCTAGGATATCATCAAGACCTCCTCTTGGAGATGAACCTTACCTTGTATCTTTCCCTTTGTTGTTCATGTACCTTGTGATCTTGTGTGTTTGATTGTCTAGTGGATGTGTGATTTGGACTTGTTCTTGAGTGTTTTCCTTGTGATTTCTCCCGTTCTTCCCGTGTTCATCGTGTTCTTGAGGATCCGCTCCAAGCGTGAAAGATCGACGCTATAGGGTTCCACCCTACATCATATGGTATCATGAGCCACGTTGATCACGTTTTTGGAGCCCCTACCCCGTGTTTTCTAGATTGATTTTGTTGATTTCGTCCTAAATCCGAAAATCCCCACCAAAAATAGCCCCCAAAATTTTTTGTGATTTGTTAGTTTTGATGATGTTTTGTTGATTTTGATCCATGGATTTGCTTGGTTTCAAGTGGATCTAGCTTTCCCCCAAGTTTCCCCACCTTCCATCCACGAAATCCCTCAAATTTTGCCCCGAAGATCATCCATTTCCGCCCAAAAATTCATCCCCACGAGCAAATCCCAAGCGGATTGACTTGCCCGGATCATCCGGACATTCTCCCGGATCATCCGGACCTCACCCGGATCAGCTGGACGCCTCCCCGAACGTCCGGATAAATCGCGCACCCAGAAAACAAAACCGGCGCTGACGAACCCGGATCATCCGGATTTCCTCCCGGATCATCCGGACCTAGCCCGGATCATCCGGACCTCCTCCCGGATCATCCGGTTAACCCTGAAACTGACACGGCTGAAATCTTGTTTCGGTCATAACTAATTCATCCGGAGTCCGTTTTTGATGTTCTTTAGCTCGTTTTGAAGCTCTTGACATCCCCCATCCCACAAAAATACCACCAACATCATTTGACTCCATCATATTTTCTGAAATTTGGCAAGTTTGCCTAGGCCCTCCACCATATCATCCGCATTACCACCACCGACTTCCGCACCTAACCCATTTTGTTCCCCATTGCATATGTGGTTGTTTGAGTTGTGATTAGAGTCTCCTAAGGTGTTTCGGCTACTTAGGGACAATTGCTTCTTCATCAACCACCACCACCACTTCCGCATAGACGTGCCCACCATACATTTCCACCCCAACTTAACCCAATTTTGTTTGAGTTGTGGCTTGTGTCTCCTAAGGTGTTTCCGCTACTTAGGGATGGCAAATTCAACTCCGACTCGTGTATAGCCCATCATTCCACTTTCGCATTGCCTAGTGCAACACCACCACCGCTTTTCGCTACCACCATTTTGACATTTGTCATTCGAGATTTTGAGTTTGCGGTTTTCCGTTTCCTAAGGTGTTTCGGCTACTTAGGGACGAGTCTCCATCATCTCGGTATCTACACCAAGAACACCGCCACTCATCATCGCAAAGGACGGTAACCTCGACGACACCTTTGTATATTCCATTGCAATTGCATTGATTAATCCCTAGCCCATTTTGCGTTACTTGCCTATCGAGACTAGCCATTTGAGTATTGCCGGCAACGTTACTTGTGCACATTAGTGATCCACCATCCATTGCATACATACCATATCATCTTGGTATCATATCATCCATTGTGCCTCAAGTTTGTTCCCGCATATACACAATTGCTATCTTGGTTTGTGCATTGTGCAAAAGTGGCCATAGAGAGAAAAAAAAGAGAAAAAGCTTTTAAGCAAAAAGAGAGCAAAGAGCTCGTGAGCAAGTGCCATAGCATCATACCCCCATTGCAAATAAGAGCCATACCAAAATCTACATCATATGATATCATGCTTGAGAGAAACACCGGGAACCATACATACATAGCATACTTGGGATAGAAAGAATATCCATTTTGCATCTTATAGGTTGTGCACAAGTGTCGTATCCGCCTATTGAGCAATCGTGCTAGCGTCTCTCTTGAGTTGTGCAACACGAGCGTTTTCTGTGTACTCCACATTTGGTGCTCATTCCTTGGTTGCACGACCCCATTTATCTATCCGTGTGTGTGTTTCCGTGTACCTTTCATTGCTATTGGTCCATTTGTTTCACTTGCGAATTTGTGAATCTCTTTCAACATTATTGACTCTTGCTAACATTTTGCATTAAATTTTTGTGCCACTATCCTCACCGAGCTCTACCATAAGCCTTTACTTGTAGGTGTGAGTGAACAAGTCCGGTACCAATTCCACTATTCTTTCATCTCACATTGAGTGAAACGGGATACATCCTCAACTTTGGGAAAAGCTAACTTGGTATTGTTTATCTCATTTCCTACTCACCTCTACTCGAGTCTTGTGATGGATAGGCAAGGCATTTCATCTTCGGTCTACAACAACAACGACGAGTTCGATGCCATGAACAACAACTTCGACGCCAAGATGCAAGCTAAAATGGAGGAGATCAAAGCCCTCATCAAGTCCTACAAGCGATCTTCCTCATCTTCGAGAAGACGCTCAAGAGCACATGCTTCCGAGCTACCATCTCCGGCAAGATCACATCGGCATCGACACCATCACCAACAAGAACGTGAAGGTCAAGAGCTCAACACCAACAACCGCTCAATGACTTCACCATCTCCCTTGGCATCTTCGCCAAGCGACTTCAAGGCATCTTCGCCTACGGACATACGACATCTTCGCCAACAAGAACCCCAAGACTACACTCAAGAGAAGCTCCCCAAGCTCAAGTCCGCGACTTCCACGAGCTACTACGACCTCGACAACGACCACAAGATTCCTTTCTATGGGACTCAAGAACCCGAGGAGTACCTCGAGTGGGAGCGTTTGATGGACGACTACCTCAAGCTACATCAAGTTCGTCCCGAAGATCAAGTGAAGTGCGCCACAAGAAACTTCCACGACTACGCCTCGTCATGGTGGCTTCACACACCTTCGGAGAGCTACGAGATGAGTTGGCCCAAGACGAAGAGAGCTTTACGGTGAGAGTTTGTGCCTCCAACCTACACGGAACAACTTCGACGCCAATTGGAGAACACCACCCAAGGATCCAAGTCCATCGACAAGTACTTCAAGGAGATGATGATTGCCTTGCAACGAGCAGGCGTGGACGACCCCATTTCGATGAAGTTCCACTTCATGATGGGATTGCACAACGACATCTCCAAGACCATCATCCTCGAGAACTACAAGTCCATCGACGACTACTACATTGGTGCTCTCAAGGCGGAACAAGAACTCATGAAGGCTAAGGCTTCTCCACCCCAAGCAAATTTCGAGGCGACCAAGCTCTACGACAAGCATGAGGCTAGTACCACCACGATGTCCAAGGCCGACAAGCTCGAAGACGATGCTCCCAAGTGCGACTTCACCGCCATCCCTCTTTGTGGCATTGATGATGCCGAGTCTACTTCGACTCTTTTTCAAGACGGTGCGGCGCCGAGTTCGACTACGGAGACCTTCAAGGACCAAGCTTTGGAGGCAAGCGACAAGGTGGCGAGCAAGGATGATGCTTCCATCTTAGGAGGCCAGAGTGATGATGTGCCATCTTCGGCCCTCATCCACGACGAGAGTGATGATGTGCCATCTTCGGCCTTCATTCACGGCGACCACGACGAGATGGTTGAGCATGGGACTTTCCCTTCGACCACGGCGATGTATGATGACTTGAGTGACTTTTGCCACCATATTGAGAGTGAGAGTGACTTCACCACTAGCCCCATATATGATGAGCCACCCCAATTCTCATGTGAGGAGAGCCACCACCACCACCACTTGAGTGATTTGAGTGACTCCACCATATGCGACATTGAGTGCACCTATCTTGAGGGAGTGAGTGAGCCACCACCACATAGACAGAGTGAGATAGTTGATAGGTCTCATGACGCCATTTGCATTTCTAACAACTTGACCTCTACCTCTATTTTGTCTTCTCATTTGGTGCTAGGTCCCATTGATGATGACGCGCCGATCCTCGACGACTTCGTCCTCCCTTTGGACAAGACGATGGCCATGGTGGTATATGATTCACCCCCACATGGTTCCATCAAGATGAAGATGACCACCATTTGGTCTTTCCCACCTCACCTACACCACTTGAGTGGAATGACAAAGGTAACATAGGTGAAGGTGATGCTCTAGTCCCACTAGTGGACATTCTTGACATTGATTGCTTGCATGATGTTGATCCACCTATTGCCATGCTTCATGCTAGTATGATTTCCCCATGCGATGATTTGCCCATTTATGATGAGAATGATGATTCTCTTGTGGAGTCTATTAGTTGTGATGCCATGTTACATAGGATTTCTTGTGACAATTCTTTAGGTCACATCATGTTTGATAATCCGCTTAACTTGTCATATGCTATGCATGAGATCAACCATATGTCTTATTTGCAATCTCTTCATAGTAACTATGCATATGCCATTAAAATGAACCCAATTTGCACATATGGCATAGATGACAAGCCCATGGTTATTGGCATTTGTTTCTCTTGTGACGATATTGATATGCTCCCTTTGCATCATTTATCTCATATGCCATGCCATGACCACCTAGCCGGATATGCATTGTTTTGGATGTTGTCCATTTTCTCCATATGATGTTTCGATATTGCTCATGAGGAGACCCCATAGTTTCCTCATACATGTTAGGAGAATTTGATCCATCCCATTCATTGCATGATCCCAATACTTGTGTGCACCATATGCTCCCCATGAATAAACATGCTTTTGATGTGCCATATACTTGTTTGCTCAATTTGTGTCCCCATCGTGTCATACATAATAACTATTCTTTCATGATGGATGACATGTTCCTATACCATGCATCAAATTTCTTTGAGCGATGCCTATCTTGTGCTAACTCACACGTGCACATACACATCATGATGGATGATGTGTACATTTACCACACACACAATTTCTTTCGTTTGTGTCTCTTTTGTGTAGGTACCCATGCATACTTGTCAACTTCGCAATCCCACGAGTTGACAAAACGAGCTCTTGAGAGCAATGATGATTTGGGATCCCGTGTACTATCCTTACCACCGTTCCCTTCGCGCAAGGACTACGCGCAACTCCTCTACTTGGCTCTCACACGGCTATGGGCCATTTACCACTTCTCACATTATGCTCATTTTACCGTGTTCACTTTGCATGCTATGCTTGCTTCTATGCCTTTGCCATGCAATTGTGACCCTTGCTTGCATCTACCCATGTTTCATCATTATGCTACTTCTATGTGTATTTGCATGCTTGGTGGAGATCCTTGTTGCTATTGCCATGTTTATCATGTGCCCCATGCTATTGTCCTCATATCTTGCTTTCATGCTTGTGCTATGACATGTGAATTGTTCATGCCCACTTTTTGCACCAATGACATGTTTGCCATGATTCCTCCTAGTATGTTGCATCCTTGCACTACTAGCTTGCTTGATTTGATAGCTATGAATGCTCGCTATATTGCATCACCCATGTTCCACTACTTGCTTTCTTGGGTTGATGACATATATACCTTGTGCGTTGCATCCAATTCTTGGACTACTTGCTACTATCATATGGTTGGTTGCACCAATATCATTTCTTCACATATGCCATGTCCCTTTGATTGTCACATACTTGACTTGATTGCCTCACACATGATGAAAAATTGCTCTTTCTATTGTGTTGAGTGCCACCCTATATTCACTACACCCTATGCACATTATGTTTCGATTATCTTACATTTGACCCATGTGTTTAGACATCTTATCTTATTTGGTGTTGTGAATGATTCCTATGCCTACCATAGACCTTTCATTGAGCGCTTTGCCCATGTTTGCTATGAACTTGAGGTGGATGCTTATGCTCTTGTCACATATATTTGCATCTCTACCTCACATTTACATGCTTGTCCCCATGATATCTTTCCTTGTGCTCAATTTATATGCTCAAATGCCATGCCACACTTCTTTGTCAAACCATATGCTATGCTTGATGACAACACTTGTTGGGTGAATCACCTCTTGAATGCTTGGTTTTGCTCTTACGACAACCACATTTGTTTTTCCAAGTGCTTGTTATCTTTGCTACTTTTGAAGGAATTACAAGACGGTGCGACATTGGAGAGTGCCCATTTGGAACTACAAGATGACGAATGCTTGGTGATCGTCCACTTCTACATGACGACATCATCTCTTTCCCATGGTGATTTGGATTTCGATCCGAGGTCAGATCTTTCCCAAGGGGGAGGGGATGATGCGGAGCATCCTACGGACATCAACACGTCAAGAGCCCATTTGGCAAGTGACACGTGCGACATCTACTTTACATACACAAGGTGAATCATCTCCTTTACGTGCTCACTTGACACTCTCGAGGATGGTATACTACTTGACACTCCTGACGTGTGCATGCATAGGTATTGTCAGAGCTTCACGGATGTCAAGGAGGAGTGCAAGCGCCAAGGAACGACTACACCATCCGCGAGGGAAGCGTGGAAGAGAAGACGGAAGAAAGGAGAAGAAGACGGAGCGGCTGCAGGAGCCAGGCCGGACGTCCGGACCGCCGTCCAGATCATCCGGGCTTAGCCGGATCATCCGGGCCCCCCTCCGGATCATCCGGACAATTCGGCCCGAAGACTACAGAAGCGGCCCGACGAAGCCGGATCATCCGGACGGTCGCCCGGATCATCCGGACCCCCGACACCCGGATCATCCGGGCCACCATCCGGATCATCCGGACCCGCCGGCCAGCAGCGTGACTTGGGCAAGCCCGTGTACCCCTTCGCCCCTCACTTACACCCCTTCGCCCTTGGGCTATAAATAGACCTCCTCCACCTCCTTTCTAGGGTTAGCAAAGTGATAGCTCATTCTTAAGTGAGCTTTGCTCCTACCTATCTCTACTCTTGAGAGAGAGACCACTACTCCATTGGAGGCCAAGACCTCCATCTAGGAGAAGATCCCCTGCGGATACAAGACCCTCTTTAGGGAAGATCCATCTAGGATATCATCAAGACCTCCTCTTGGAGATGAACCTTACCTTGTATCTTTCCCTTTGTTGTTCGTGTACCTTGTGATCTTGTGTGTTTGATTGTCTAGTGGATGTGTGATTTGGACTTGTTCTTGAGTGTTTTCCCTTGTGATTTCTCCCCGTTCTTCCCCGTGTTCATCGTGTTCTTCGAGGGATCCCGCTCCAAACGTGAAAGATCGACGCTATAGGGTTCCACCCTACATCACACCGTCTCACTAGTGCCCCCATCGCCACCATTTGAAGGGGGCAGGTCATCTTCAACCTCTCCGGTCAGTTTGGCCACCGCCATGTCCCGGCTTCGTTCGGCGCAGCCAAGGCCTCCCCCTCTCCACTCTCTTCACCAGAAGTCCTCTCTTCCTGCCGTGAACTCCTCCCCCTGCTCAATTTGGATCGGGAACCACCGCCACCCCAAAACCACTTCCCTCCCGAAGCTTCCCCTCCGCCATGGAGGAAGGTGCTCTCACCCTCAAGCTCCCCCGCGCCACCAACCACTGCAGATGGATGCGGTTCCTCCTCCCGATCACCCCCATATCGCGAGCGCGTCGAATGGTGGCTTGTGTCGCCGGGGATCGCCGTTGGAAACGGCTTGTGTCTCTGTCGAGGCGTGCACGGGGGGGAAGAAGATGAACCCGACAGGTGGGGACCACCTATCGGTGAGCCAACCCAAGCCACTAGTGATGCAACCCGACCGATACGTTTTTCTCTGGTGGAAGAGTATTTCCGGTAAGTACGCGACCAATCTCAGAAGACGTAGTCTAGGCGAACCGTTTTACGGTTTCTATTTTTTTTTAAACAGAACTTTGACTAAACTTTGACTGCCTATAACTTTTTAAATATAACTCCAAATGAATTATTCTTTTTCCTACCTCTCTCAAATTTGATCTAGTTTATTTTAAGATTTATTTGATAATTTTTCAAAACAACTTTTTGTGCTGTTTTGATTTTGTGTGTTAATTCAAATATATTCTTTAATAGGATATTTTGAAGATTTCAAGATGTTTTGGAATGCACCCTGTTTTCCCATTACCTAAAGGCAAGCATTCTGAACCCCGGCATAATATTTTTGTGTGTTCGATGACACGTTTATGACATCACCTCAGTTTGGAGAAGATTGTTATTTCATGTGATATGATCATATGCATGGGTGCATATTAGTGATTTCCATGCTGTTGGAAATGAACACACTTGTGATGATAATCATCCTCATGTGTCTTGCATGCATGCCGGAAAGGAATCCGGGAAAGCCTCTGCCTTGGGTAGGTGTGAGCTTGTCGCCGGTCTCCGTCGGGACGGGTATGTCCGGTATGGCATAGTAAGATATAATGAGTGTTGATTGGATTGGTTGGAGTATATTGTTATACATGTTATGCAGAAACTATAAACCTCTGAGTCGACCGTAGATCGAGTCTTGTTAAATAACCCCACACTTGTTTCAGACTACCACTTGTCCCTGCCATAGGTAGGGTGCGGTTCGATAAGTTGTCAACCCCTTTCTAGCACACACCGCATGAGGGGCCGGGATAAGGGTTCCACGGCCGTGGATTAAAGCCAGTCATCCGGTCAGGGGGCATGGGTGTTTCCGGGTGGGACCGAGAGGGGGCACCCTTAGGCGCGATATAAATTTGATCCCATGCTACGCGAGGTTGTAGCCTCCCACTTAGAGTTTGCTTGCGGTGTCGTGGGTGATTCGGACACGTGTGAGTTAAGCTGGTGTGTGCAAGTTAGGTGTGTTTTCAACAAAAAGGCCGTAGACGGAATTAGTCCTGATGGACTAAAGAAATCCGTTACTCATGGGTAAAGAGTACACCCTCTGCAGAGATTAAACCTATTCGAATAGCCGTGTCTATGGTTAAGGTCTGATGCAGGATGGGTCAAGTGTCGGTCTTAGTGTCGGCCTTGGAGGTGGCTGTTAACGAGCTGGAACTACTACTTGTGACTTGTGATAATTATGATTTTTATTATTGTTGACTAACCGTGATATTGTTGTTATTTTCGAGTATCTCTGGGATGGTTCTACCTCTGGGATATTCACTATGATTGTTTATTTTAAAGCCCTTTATGTGGTGTCGCTCAGACGCCCGACTATGGCACTTCTTTTAAAGCCCTTTATGTGGTGTCGATCGGGCCTTGATCGTGGCATTCATTTTAAAGCCCTTTATGTGGTGTCGCTCGACGCCCGATCGTGGCATTTCTTTTAAAGACCTTTATGTGGTGTCGCTCAGATGCCCGACTGTGGCATTTCTTTTAAAGCCCTTTATGTGGTGTCGCTCAGACGCCCGACTGTGGCATTTCTTTTAAAGCCCTTTATGTGGTGTCGTTAAGACGCCCGACTGTGGCATTGCTTGTTGTTTATTTTCATAAATCTTAATGCTACTATGTTATTGCATATCCATAAATAACGTGCTTGCATGCATCCGAGATTTATTTTTGTGACTGACGTCATGAGCATAAAATATTTTCAGCACATCATTGTTATATTATACCTGTGTTCATAATGTTTGCGAGTACATTCGAAGTACTCACTGGCTTGTCCCTGGCTATTGTCTTGGCCAGATTTTCCTGCACGGAGAGGAGCAACGCGATAACAGCCCCGGAACCTAAGCAATGGAGATAGTAGCCTCGCGAAGATAGGAGTTAACTGGTCACTGTTCTGTGGGAATTGGAGTCCCATAGACACCGATGATCCACAAACCGCTTCGCCATCAACCACTAGAAACCATTTGTTGTACTCACAGGCGAATGGTATTGTCTTCGCATATTTTGTATTTTTGCTTGGAATTTCAGATCATGTTGGAGCCTCATCACTAACGGTAATCCGGGGCTGATGAGCACGACGATCTTTGTGGAAATTTATTACCGGAAAACCGGTCGTGGCAGACTTGGTATCGAGCAGTGACCATTGGCTAATCCTATCTTAGCCGGTCGAAAAACCTAGGAAAACCAACCCACGGACCCTAACCAAAAACCCCAGCCAAGCTTCCGTGCAAGATAGCCACACAGAGACCCCGACACTTTTGGCGTCGGTGCCCAACCTATCAGCCTAGCACCGATTGGTCGCGCAATAATCTCTCTTATTCGCAAGCGTGCGAGGAAGACTTCGTTCCTTTTTCTATAAAAGGGCATGCTAGCCTCAACACAAGACAGCCCCGCCATCAACCAAAATACCTTGATGACCCTGAAGTACCGTCGTCTTTGGGGAGCACACTCCAACGGGATTGTGGCCAACAATCCCCACGATGGTCATCATCACTACCCCGAGCCTGCAGCCCCTCGACCCTCTCCAGCTAATTCCGACGGTGAAAAGCGTGGAGAAACCTCGGCATCCGCGAGGCAAGCCCGCTTAGATATGAACGAGGTAGACTAAAATCGCTCGAATGATACCGAACCTTAGAATGACCTCGCCTTGCAATCTTGTGACCCTGTGTCACCATAATTAGATGATGTCTGCTTGTGCACTCCTGTTTTTAATAGTAGCCATGCATGAGTATGTTGATGTGCGATTGCATTTTTTTATCCCGGGCATACCTGCCAACCTCGACGACGCAAGTTTGTGCTATGAATAAATCTTTTGGTTCCAGCTCGCAGGAAAGATATTTTCAAAACAACTCCTAACAAATCTCGAGGAAGAGATTTTCTTTTAAGGGGGGTAGTGTTGTGACACCCCAAAATTTTGACCTTGTTTGATTAATTAAAATTTTGCCAGGAAATTAAAACTTTTATTTTCTGGGCTCCCTTTTGATTTTTGAATTTTTTTCTCCCTTGCTATTATGGAGTTTTCCCCATAGAGAAAACTTTTCAAATATGTTATTGGACTTGTCAAGAAAAACTTTTCTTTTATTAGTAGAACTAATTACATAATTAATTTGCTTGATCTTTATTTTCTTGAAAAATGGTTTTTCAAGGTTATATGGCCATATTTGAACTACAACCATTTGATATATTTATCTAAAATCCCACCAAAATTTGGAGATATCATGTGTTGTCTCTAAATCACTTTTGTGCATTAATATATTTAATTAATTGCATATTTTGAGCTCTAGACCCAATTTTCTTCTCTGGTCCAGAGAGCAATTTTGCACTACAACCCTTTTAAATAATTCTTTCTAGCCTCCACCAAAATTATGGGATGTCAGTAGGAGCATATTATTCAGCTTTATGCAAAAAACCAGCTATGTTCTTTGAAAAAATTGAGTGAAACAACCTCATCTTTATTCTGGTCCAACATGATGGTTTGTACAGCAACCATATTTTTTCTTGCTCTTTAGCCCTTTATTCTTTCTCCTACTTGTAGTCCTCCATCTTAAACCCTTAAGTCCAAGAGCATGAACCCATTGGGAGAATTTTTGTCCATGCAGAGATGCCATTTGTCTCTGTCGAATTGAGTTTTGCAAAACTTGCACTAACAAGTTTCAGATTTTGCCAACTAACCTCACCACCCTTTTATTCAACTAATGAGACCACCATCTGGAATTCTTGACCACTCCAAGAATAGCCTAGATGCCTTTGGCATTTTGTCAAACACCCTATGTGCATGGCCGGTTGGCATGATTTCAAGTTTACATTATGAACTTGGCCACCTGACCACACCACCTTGTCCCTGAAGTTTCCCTCTACCTCTAACCTAGATCTGTTGCTTGCCACCCTCACTGTGACTGTAGCATGCCAAGGCATTGTGTCGAACACCTTGGTCGTGCTCTGGCGCGCCCAGAGTAGCGTTTTGCGTCGCGTCTTTCGGGTCGCCGCGTCACGCCCCGGCCCTTGCTCGCCTACAGAGCCGCACCCCCGGATCTCATCCGCTCCCAGCAACACGCCAAGCCACCCTGGCATGCCTCTGGCGCCGCCGACAGAGTTTTGGCGGCACCGCGACCATGCAGCAGCGCCTGCTGCATGATCGGCGCCCTAAGCCACCCCTGCTCGCCACGGCCCTTGGCACAGCCCAAGCTCATCCGCATCCTTGTCCGCAAGCCCACGCCGCCGCCGCGTTGCCTGCAGCCGAGAGGCGGTTCGCGCTATTCTTATCTCCGGCCATCTCGGACCGACCTAGCCACGCTTTATAAGGAAGACCCGAGCGTCTTCGAGCCCTCAGGTAGCCTCACACCGTCTCACTAGTGCCCCCATCGCCACCATTTGAACGGGGCAGGTCATCTTCAACCTCTCCGGTTCCTTTTGGCCACCGCCATGTCCCGGCTCCGTTCGACGCAGCCAAGGCCTCCCCCTCTCCACTCTCTTCACCAGAAGTCCTCTCTTCCTCCCGTGAACTCCTCCCCCTGCTCAATTTGGATCCGGAAGCACCGCCACCCCAAAACCACTTCCCTACCGAAGCTTCCCCTCCGCCATGGAGGAAGGTGCTCTCACCCTCAAGCTCCCCCGCGCCACCAACCACTGCAGATGGATGCGGTTCCTCCTCTCGATCACCCCCATATCGCGAGCGCGTCGAATGGTGGCTTGTGTCACCGGGGATCCCCATTGGAAATGGCCCGTGTCTCTGTCGAGGCGCGCAGGGGGGAAGAAGATGAACCCGACAAGTGGGGACCACCTGTCGGTGAGCCCACCCAAGCCACTAGTGACGCAACCCGACCGATACGTTTTTCTCTGGTGGAAGCGTATTTCCGGTAAGTACGCGACCAATCTCAGAAGATGTAGTCCAGGCGAACCGTTTTATGGTTTCTATTTTTTTTAAACAGAACTTTGACTAAACTTTGACTGCCTATAACTTTTTAAATATAACTCCAAATGAATTAATTCTTTTTCCTACCTCTCTCAAATTTGATCTAGTTTATTTTAAGATTTATTTGATAATTTTTCAAAACAACTTTTTGTGCTGTTTTGATTTTGTGTGTTAATTCAAATATATTCTTTAATAGGATGTTTTGAAGATTTCAAGATGTTTTGGAATGCACCCTGTTTTCCCATGACCTAAAGGCAAGCATTCTGAACCCCGGCATAATATTTTTGTGTGTTCGATGACACGTTTATGACATCACCTCACGTTGGAGAAGATTGTTATTTCATGTGATATGATCATATGCATGGGTGCATATTAGTGATTTCCATGCTGTTGGAAATGAACACACTTGCGATGATAATCATCCTCATGTGTCTTGCATGCATGCCGGAAAGGAATCCGGGGAAGCCTCTGCCTTGGGTAGGTGTGAGCTTGTCGCCGGTCTCCGTCGGGACGGGTATATCCGGTATGGCATAGTAAGATATAATGAGTGTTGATTGGATTGGTTGGAGTATATTGTTATACATGTTATGCAGGAAACTATAAACCTCTGAGTCGTAGTAGATCGAGTCTTGTTCCGTAACCCCACACTTGTTTCAGACTACCACTTGTCCCTGCCATAGGTAGGGTGCAGTTCGATAAGTTGTCAACCCTTTCTAGCACACACCGCATGAGGGGCGGGATGAGGGTTCCATGGCCGTGGATTAAAGCCAATCATCCGGTCGGGGGCATGGGTGTTTCGGTTGGGACCGAGAGGGGGGCACCCTTAGAGCTGCGATATAAATTTGATCCCATGCTACGCGAGGTTGTAGCCTCCCACTTAGAGTTTGCTTGACAGTGTCGTGGGTGATTCGGACACGTGTGAGTTAAGCTGGTGTGTGCAAGTTAGGTGTGTTTTCTACAAAAGGCCGTGAGCGGAATTAGTCCCGATGGACTAAAGAAATCCGTTACTCGTGGGTAAAGGTACACCCTCTGCAGAGATTAAACCTATTGAATAGCCGTGTCCATGGTTAAGGTCTGATGCAGGATGGGTCAAGTGTCGGTCTTAGTGTCGGTCTTCGGAGGTGGTGGCTGTTAACGAGCTGGAACTACTACTTGTGACTTGTGATAATTATGATTTTATTATTGTTGACTAACCGTGATATTGTTGTTATTTTCGAGTATCTCTGGGATGGTTCTACCTCCGGGATATTCACTATGATTGTTTATTTTAAAGCCCTTTATGTGGTGTCGCTCGGGCCTTCGATCGTGGCATTCATTTTAAAGCCCTTTATGTCTTTGTCGCTCGACGCCTCGATCGTGGCATTTCTTTTAAAGCCCTTTATGTGGTGTCGCTCGACGCCTCGATCGTGGCATTTCTTTTAAAGCCCTTTATGTGGTGTCGCTCGGACGCCCGATCATGCATTTCTTTTAAAGCCCTTCATGTGGTGTAACTAAGGCCTTGATCGTGGCATTGCTTGTTGTTTATTTTCATAAATCTTAATGCTACTATGTTATTGCATATCCATAAATAACGTGCTTGCATGCATCCGAGATTTATTTTGTGGTGACGTCATGAGCATAAAATATTTTCAGCACATCATTGTTATATTATACTGTGTTCATAATGTTTTGCAGTACATTCAAAGTACTCACCGGCTTGTCCACGGCTATTGTCTTGGCCAGATTTTCCTGCACGGAGTGGAGCGACGCGATAACAGCCCCGGAACCTAAGCAATGGAGATAGTAGCCTCGCGAAGATAGGAGTTAACCTGGTCAGCTGTTCCTGTGGGAATTGGAGTCCCATAGACACTGATGATCCACAAACCGCTTCCGCCATCAACCACTAGAAACCATTTGTTGTACTCACAGGCCAGAATGGTCTTGTACTTCATATTTTGTATTTTTGCTTGGAATTTCTGTATCAAGTTGGATCCTCATCAGCTAACAGTAATCCTGGGGCTGATGAGCATGGCGGTCTTTTCTGGAAATTTATTACCCGGAAAACCGGTCATGACAAAGACTCCGTCCAGCAGCAGCACGACGGCGTGGTGGTGATGGAGGAGCGTGGCAATCCTGCAGGGCTTCGCCAAGCACCGCGGAGAGGAGGAGTACTTGGGAGAGGGAGGCTGCGCCAGAACTTGTGGTGCCGCTGCCTCCCACCCCCACATATATATAGGGACAAGGATAGGGGCGGCCCCTCGGATCGATCGAGGAGGAGGCGGCGGCCAAGGGGGAGGAGTGCCTCCCTAGTCGGTGGAGGCCCTCCCTTTAGGGTTTCCCTCTCCCATGCGCATGGGCCTTGGGGGCTTGTGCCCTGGCCCATTAAAGGCTAGGGCGCCCCATACAGCCCATGCTACTGTATTGGACGTGGCGGAACAATTTCCGGACCTCCGGACCCTCCGAATCCTCCGGAACCTTCCGAAGCTTCCGGTACAATACCGAAAAACCCGAACTTTTCCGGAACCCGAACAACAACTTTCCATATATAAATCTTTACCTCCGGACCATTCCGAACTCCTCGTGATGTCCGGGATCTCATCCGGGACTCCGAACAACATTCGGTAACCACATACAAACTTCCTTTATAACCCTAGCGTCATCGAACGTTAAGTGTGTAGACCCTACGGGTTCGGGAGACATGTAGACATGACCGAGACATTCTCCGGTCAATAACCAACAACGGGATCTGGATACCCATGTTGGCTCCCACATGTTCCACGATGATCTCATCGGATGAACCATGATGTCAAGGACTCAATCGATCCCGTATACAATTCCCTTTGTCTAACGGTATTGTACTTGCCAGAGATTCGAACGTCGGTATACCGATACCTTGTTCAATCCCGTTACCGGCAAGTCTCTTTACTCGTTCCGTAACACATCATCCCGTGATCAACCCCTTGGTCACATTGTGCACATTATGATGATGTCCTACCGAGTGGGCCCAGAGATACCTCTCCGTTTACGGAGTGACAAATTCGATCTTGATCCGTGTCAACCCAATGACACTTTCGGAGATACCGTAGTGCACCTTTATAGTCACCCGGTTTAGTTGTGACGTTTGATACACCCAAAGCACTCCTACGGTGGCCGGGAGTTACACGATCTCATGGTCTAAGGAAGAGATACTTGACATTGGAAAAGCTCTAGCAAACGAACTACACGATCTTTTTGCTATGCTTAGGATTGGGTCTTGTCCATCACATCATTCTCCTAATGATATGATCCCGTTATCAACGACATCCAATGTCCATAGCTAGGAAGCCATGACTATCTGTTGATCACAACGAGCTAGTCAACTAGAGGCTCACTAGGGACATATTGTGGTCTATGTATTCACACGTGTATTACGATTTCCCGATAATACAGTTATAGCATGAAAAAAAGACAATTATCATGAACAAGGAAATATAATAATACTTTTATTATTGCCTCTAGGGCATATTTCCAACAGTCTCCCACTTGCACTAGAGTCAATAATCTAGTTCACATCGCCATGTGATTAACATTCACAGGTCACATCACCGTGTGACCAACATCCAAAGAGTTTACTAGTGTCATTAAACTAGTTCACATCATCATGTGATTAAGACTCAATGAGTTCTGGGGTTTGATCATGTTTTGCTTGTGAGAGAGGTTTTAGTCAACGGGTCTGCAACATTCAGATCCGTATGTACTTCGCAAATCTCTAGGTCATATTGTAAATGCTGCTTCCACGCTCCACTTGGAGCTATTCCAAATGGTCGCTCCATTATACGTATCCGGTTTGCTACTCAGAGTCACTCGGATAGGTGTTAAAGCTTGCATCGACGTCACCCTTTACGCCGAACTCTTTATCACCTCCATAATCGAGAAACATGTCCTTGTTTACTCCAAGGACAATTTTGACCGCTGTCCAATGATCCATTCTGGATCATTCTTGTACTATGAGTGACTCATGGCAAGGCACACACTGTGCGGTACACAAAGATAGCATACTATAGAGCCTACGTCGAAGTATAGGGACGACCTTCGTCCTTTCTCTCTATTCTGCCGTGGTCGAGCTTTTAAGTATTAACTTCATACCTTATATCTCAGGCAAGAACTCCTTCTTTGACTGATCCATCTTGAACTCCTTCAAGATCATGTCAAGGTACGTGCTCATTTGAAAGTACTATTAAGCATTTTGATCTATCTTATAGATCTTGATGCTTATTGTTCAAGTAGCCTAATCCAGGTTTTCCATTGAAAAACACTTTTCAAATAACCCTATATGCTTTCCATCATTTCTGATCAACAATATGCCAATAACAATATGCAATGGTTCAGCGAACTCCTGCAACATGTTAGTGACAGCAGGGGCAAAGAGGAAGGCACGTCCTCGAATGAAAATAATGCCTCTTTGCACACAAAAGCATAGCAAACAGATTTGCTAAAATCTAGCTCATCAATATCAGATTTGGTGGCAAGTAAACATGCACTTTTTAATTTAATTTCAGAATCAACAGTAGATGGTTTATTATTAGGCTTCATGTGTTGCTCAAATTCTTTTGCCACAATCTGATTTTCACTCTTATTTTTCTCCTGTTTTGCTTTATTAGCTCTATTAATATCATCTTTCAAAATGGACTCAGGAGTCATAGGAAGCAAAGTAATATTTTTATCCTTATGAACAAAAGTATACTGATTGTTTCTACCATGGTGTACAGAATTTTTATCAAATTGCCATGGTCTACCAAGTAATAAGAAACATGCTTGCATAGGTACCACATCACAATCAGCATAATCAGCATATGTAGAGATACTAAAATGCACACGAGCAAGACGTGTTACCTTAACCTTGCGCTGTTGTTGAACCATTGGATGTAGTAAGGATGTGGATGTGGTCTTGTGGTGAGAGATAGCTTCTCCACCATCTCCATGCTAGCCAAGTTGTTGCAGCTCCCTCCATCTATGATGACCTTGAATAGAACGTTCCTTCACAACTCCTTTGTATGAAACAAATTATGCCTCTGATTTTGCTTAGCTTGTGTAACCTGCACACTCAAAACACATTGAGCAACTAAACATTCATACTGTCGGCATCTTGACAGCCATGTATTGTGTCTCATGATCAGAATCATCTCCACCGTGTTCCTCATGTGTAATAAGAGCCAAAGTCTCCTCATCATAGTCACTAGCGGACTCATACCCACCATCCTCTGTAGCAATCATCACACACTGAGATTTGCACTCTCTCGCAAAATGTCCTCTTCCCTTACAACGACGACAAATAATATCACTTGTGTGCCCTGTTGACGCCATGGAAGAAGAAGAACTCAGGCAGGCCCGACAGGTGTGCTCTTGGCGAGATAGTGGTGGTTGTGCACGCTTTCTTGTATCACGGTTGGAGGTGGCACTGAAGGAGGTGATGGTGCGGTGGAAGTAGATGATGCACGTGGTGTCCATGATGAAGGTCGACCTGCGAGAAAAGTTAGTGCGGCGCCAATGCCTGCCGATCCTGCACTTCACGTTCAGCTTTACAAGCAAGATGGAATAAGCGAGTGATATTATTATAATCCTTATAGTCTAGAATGGTCGAATCTCTCTATTTAATCCACCCGTAAAACGTGCAAGCATAGCTTCATTCTCCTCAACAATACCACATCTAATCAAGCCGGTTTGTAATTCTCGATAATATTCTTCTACAGAATTTTTCCTTGTCTTAAGCGCTGCAATTTTGAAGTAATTCACATTGATAATATGGTGGAACCCAACGAGTACGCATAGCAGTTTTCAAAGCAGCCCAAGTAGCTGGAACAGGATATAATCTACAATGTTCGGACCACCAAACACATGCAAAGCTAGTGAAAGCACAAACAGCAGCGAGAACACGTCTCTCCTCGGGATATTGTAAACATGTAAATCGTTGTTCAGTTTATAACTCCCAAGTAAGATATATATCAGGAACATATCTACCCTCAAATGGTGGAATATTCAATTTCAGTTTAGGGAGATGGTCATGATCTCGTACTGAGGGGAGCCCTAACATTGCCATTATTTGCATGTGGGCGACACGGTGGTTGTGGTGCTGGTGGTTGCACGTAGTTCGATGTTGATCAACCTCATCCTCGTAATCTCCCACATAATCATCATCCTCCTCTGTACCAGCAACAGCGATGGCAGGAGCCAAAGAAGCACCAACAGCGAGCAGCGGTACAAGAATTTTGTCTGGCTCAATAGGAACACGCTGAGCTCGTCCATACTGATTCGGAAGGGGCGAGTTGTTGTCGTTCGGAGAGGTGCGATAGGTGCAGCCGGCGGTGGTGGTGGAAAACGCGAGCAATTCATCAAACTTGCTATCAAGCTTTGTTTCAAACGTCTTCTCAATGCCATCTATATTCTCCATGGCCTCGTCAAATCTGTTTAGCACATCTTGCACCTGTCCACTCATCATTTGCTGAAACTTATCATGTAGCTGTTTGTTCGTCAGGTTCTCCCAATCAGTCTCATCGGCTTGTGATCCTGCCATGGTTAGTAGCAATAGAAACACACAAGAATATGATCCTCTGAGACTACTAGGAAGCGGTGGTGGTGGTGTGGTGGGCGGTCACAAATCCGTCAAGCAAATCTAAAATTCTTACCAGTTCTTACCCAGAAGCGGTGGTGATCGGCAACCGTTGTAATCAAAACTCTCAAAAGCTTGGATAGGCGTTTGCTGGGGAGAGTCAAGCGCACAGCGTAGATGTATGTGGAGCTGGGAAGGCTTATAATATGGTAGCAAAAGGGTGACAATAATCAATTCAGAGATGCAAAGTTGAATAAGCGCTCAACGACAGTGATTGTGCTGGTCCTAGGCTAGACCGTGCTAGAGACGCGAGCCTAGAACACTAACAAAATCACGGCGCTGCACGTAAACAAGGGAGGAGCACACACTGAATTTTTTTTTTTTTTTCACTTTTTTGCACTTTTTCCTCTTTTTTTTGCTCCACAACAATTTTTTTTGAAAAAAGTCTACAAATGGTCTAAAAGCGGCCTAGCCGAATTTTCCAGACTTAGTTTTTTTGAAAGCTGGAACTATTTTTCTTCTGCGGATGGCTCGGAAGTTCGAGTCCCTCTCGTCACGACTTCAAGTATCGCGTGATCTGGAAATCGAGAACAATGCAACAATTCTTGGACTCGGACTAGGACTGGTGGCGGAGATGAATCTGGTGGAACTTGGACTGGTGGCGGAGATGAATCTGGTGGAACTCGGATGGTGGCGGAGATGAATCTGGTGGAACTTCGGATGGTGGCGGATATATGTTGCGGTGGACTCGGATGGGCGTGATGGCGGCGGATATGTGGTGGCGTATATGGATTCGGATTGGCGGTGAATATGTGGTGGTGGTATATGGCAGCGGCGGCGTGACAACTGTGAACATAACTCGAAACTCTAAAAGACTAGGCGCTAAGACCAGCAACTTGACACGACGATGCAACCGCAAATTCAACGAAGCAAATCTGTAAAAGATTATGCAAAGGCTCGATTGGTTGGATGGGATGAACTAACCCTAATTTTTTTGGCTTTTTCGTGGACTATAGGTATGAAGAACAGACTCGATCTAAACTACGAAAATATTGTAAAATCTCACCGAGCAACACGGAAATCTGATACCACTTGATAGAGGCAAAGGTGTCCGTCTTTCGATGAGATGGTGGATTTCGCTTTGGTGGAAGTCGACTTTGACGATCCGACTACGAAGGCGGCGAGGACGCCGCATTTAGCAATCGCTAAACCAACTCCGAGAGGTTATTGACCACGCCGAGCACGATCAACGACCACGAGGGTGCATTTTCTGCGAGCAAACGAAGAACAAGCAAGAAAGCGAGATTGCAATCTGGATATTGCGAATATAAGATGAAAGCTTTATTGATCAAGGTGGGGTTACTGTGACGCCTTGGTCTAGTCGTTGAACACAAACGAAGTACGCGAAATTGCAGCTATGGCGAACTTTTAATCTAAACAAAACCCAAAGTCTAAACGGTGCCCTAAGGGCTGTATATATGGAGGAAGAGGGGTGAATTTCGTGGCCCTTGGTGGAGGGGTCCAAACTAACCCTATCTCTTGTTTCCCCACAAATCTGGACTCTAAAAATAGCCTATACTTATGTATTTCGAAATTACATGGGCCTGGCCCAATAATAAGGTGACGAGCACCTAGAATAGCCTCTGGACGAAATTTATGAAGTGGCATCTTGTATATTTCGTCCAAGGCTTCATGCACTCATTATGGTGGCTTCAAAGTCCTGAAATCATCACTTGTAACTCCGTTCTTGTCCCCCTTGCGCATGCCATCATCTCCATGCTTGTTCTTGCTCCAATGTTCATCCTTCTCCAAGCTAGGCCCTTCATTTGTAAGCAAAACAAATGTATCCAATTTAGGCAGCATCATATTCTCATGAACATTAGAACCATTACCAAGAAACGAAAGTACCTGGTAATTTAGTTGGCGTGCGCGAGCTCTAGTAATTGGTCCAGTATGTATAGCAGCAGGGGCTGTGGGTGTAACAATGGTATTGATGTCCTCATCATCTTTGGAAATACAAGTTTCTCATAAACTTTGTATAAACCCAAAATCTTTGATCATCTCATCAAAGTGTACATTCCAACTCCGAGATGCTTACTCTAGTCCTTAGAAGGATCGCTGGACCAGCATACCTTTTAGCATCCTTAGGATCGACAAAACCTTTCTGATTGTATCACATACAACCTTTCCTTACGAAGACTGGTAAGGAAACTCGTTTTGACATCCGTCTGCCAGATTTCATAAATGCAGCTAATGCTAACATGATTCCGACGGACTTAAGCATCGCTACGGATGAGAAAATCTCATCGTAGTCAACTCCTTGAACTTGTGAAAAACTCTTCGCCACAAGTCGAGCTTCATAGACGGTGACATTACCGTCCACGTCCGTCTTCTTCTTAAAGATCCATTTATCTCAATGGCTTGCCGATCATTGGGCAAGTCCACCAAAGTCCATGGTTTGTTATGATACATGGATCCTATCTCGGATTTCATGGCTTCTAACCATTTGTCGGAATTTGGGCCCACCATCGCTTCTCCATAACTCGTAGGTTCATTGTTGTCTAGCAACATGACCTTCAAGACAGGATTACTGTACCACTCTAAAGTAGTACGCATCCTTGTCACCCCACGAGGTACGGCGGTGACTTGATTCAAGTTTCATGATCACTATCATAAGCTTCTACTTCAATTGGTGTAGGTGCCACAGAACAACTTCACGTGCCTGCTACACACCGTTGAAGTGATGGTTCAATAACCTCATCAAGTCTCCACCATCCTCCCACTCAACTTTTCGAGACAAACTTTTCCTCGAGAAAGGACCCGATTCAAGAAACAATCCCTATTGCTTTCGGATCTGAATTAGGAGGTATACCCAAATGTTTTGGGTGTCCTGTGAAGATGCATTTTATCCGCTTTGGGTTCGAGCTTATCAACCTGAAACTTTTTCACATAAGCATCGCAGCCCCAAACTTTTAAGAAACGACAACTTAGGTTTCTCCAAACCATAGTTCAAACGGTGTCGTCTCAACGGAATTACGTGGTGCCCTATTTTAAAGTGAATGCGGTTGTCTCTAATGCCTAACCCATAAACGATAGTGGTAATTCGACAAGAGACATCATGGTATGCACCATATCCAATAGGGTGCAGTTATGATGTTCGGACACATCATCACACTATGGTGTTCCAGGCGGTATTAATTGTGAAACAATTTCCACAAAGTCTTAATTGTGTCTGCCAAACTCGTAACTCAGATACTCATCTCTATGATCATATCATAGACATTTTATCCTCTTGTCACGATGATCTTCAACTTCACTCTAAAATTACTTGAACCTTTCAATAATTCAGACTTGTGTTTCATCAAGTAAATATACTCAACATCTACTCGAATCATCTGTGAAGTAAGAACATAACGATATTCACTGCATGCCTCAGCACTCATTGGACTGCACACATCGAAAATGTGTTACTTCCAACAAGTTGCTATCTTGTTCCATTTTACTAAAAAATGAGGCTTTTTAGTCATCTTGCCCATGTGGTATGATTTGCATATCTCAAGTGATTCAAAATCAAGTGAGTCCAAACGATCCATCTGCATGGAGTTTCTTCATGCGTATACACCAACAGACATGGTTCGCATGTCTCAAACTTTTCAAAACGAGTGAGTCCAAAGATCCATCAACATGGAGCTTCTTCATGCGTTTTACACCAATATGACTTACATGGCAGTGCCACAAGTAAGTGATACTATCATTACTATCTTATATCTTTTGGCGTGAAAATGTGTATCACTACGATCAAGATTCAACAAACCATTCCTTTAGGTGCAAGACCATTGAAGGTATTATTCAAATAAATAGAGTAACCATTATTCTCCTTAAATGAATAACCGTATTGCGATAGACATAATCCAATCATGTCTATGCTCAACGCAAACACCAAATCTCGATGGTAGAGGGAGCGTGCGATGCTTGATCACATCAACCTTGGAAACACTTCCAACACATATCGTGAGCTCACCTTTAGCTAGTCTCTGTTTATTCCGTAGCTTTTATTTCGAGTTACTAACACTTAGCAACCGAACCGGTATCTAATACCCTGGTGCTACTAGGAGTACTAGTAAAGTACACATTAACATAATTGTATATCCAATATACTTCTATCGACCTTGCCAGCCTTCTCATCTACCAAGTATCTAGGGTAATTCCGCTCCAGTGGTTGTTCCCCTTATTACAGAAGCACTTAGTCTCGGGTTTGGGTTCAACCTTGGGTTTCTTCACTAGAGCAGCAGCTGATTTGCCGTTTCATGAAGTATCCCTTCTTGCCCTTGCCCTTCTTGAAACTAGTGGTTTCACCAACCATCAACAATTGATGCTCCTTCTTGATTTCTACTTTTGCGGTGTCAAACATCGTGATTACCTCAAGGATCATCATATCTATCCCTAATATGTTATAGCTCATCACGAAGCTCTAGCAGCTTGGTGGCAATGACTTTGGAGAAACATCACTATCTCATCTGGAAGATCGACTCCCACTTGATTCAAGTGATTGTTGCACTCAGACAATCTGAGCACAAGCTCAACGATTGAGCTTTTCTCCCTTAGTTTGCAGGCTAAGAAAATCGTCGGAGGTCTCATACCTCTTGACGTGGGCATGAGCCTGAAATCTCAATTTCAGCCCTCGAAACATTTGTTCCGCGACGTTTCGAAAAACGTCTTTGGTGCCTCAACTCTAAACCGTTTAACTGAACTATCACGTAGTTATCAAAACGTGTATGTCTGATGTTCGCAACATCCACAAACGACGTTTGGGGTTCAGACCTCGAGCGGTGCATTAAGGTCATAAGCTTTCATTGTCCGCATAATCGCCATCACAACTTTCAACTATATTTTCTCTAGGAACATATCTAAGCAGTGGAACTAAAGCGCGAGCTTCGACATAATTTGCAAAGATCTTTTGACTATGTTCGGGATAATTAAGTTCATCTTATGAACTCCCACTCAGATAGACATCCCTCTGGTCATCTAAGTGATTACATGATCCGAGTCAACTAGGCCGTGTCCGATCATCACGTGAGACGGACTAGTCATCATCGGTGAACATCTTCATGTTGATCGTATCTACTATACGACTCATGCTCGACCTTTCGGTCTCTGTGTTCCGAGGCCATGTCTGTACATGCAAGGCTCGTCAAGTTAACCCTAAGTGATTTGCATGTGTAAAACTGTCTTACACCCGTTGTATGTGAACGTAAGGATCTATCACACCCAATCATCACGTGGTGCTTCGAAACGACGAACTTTAGCAAAGGTGCACAGTTAGGGGAGAACACTTCTTCAAATTGTTGTAAGGGATCATCTTATTTACTACCTTCGTTCTAAGTAAACAAGATGCATAAACATGATAAACATCACATGCAATCAAATAGTGACATGATATGGCCAATATCATTTTGCTCCTTTTGATCTTCATCTTCGGGGCTCCATGATCATCAACGTCACCGGCATGACACCATGATCTCCATCATCATGATCTCCATCATCGTGTCTCCATGAAGTTGTCTCGCCAACTTATTACTTCTACTACTATGGCTACCGGTTAGCATTAAAGTAAAGTAATTACATGGCGTTGTTCAATGACACGTAGGTCATACAATAAATAAAGACAACTCCTATGGCTCCTGACGGTTGTCATACTCATCGACATGCAAGTCGTGATTCCTATTACAAGAACATGATCAATCTCATACATCACATATCATTAATCACATTCTTCTTGGCCTTATCACATCACATAGCATACCCTGCAAAAACAAGTTAGACGTCCTCTAATTGTTGTTGCATGTTTTACGTGGCTGCTATGGGTTTCTAGCAAGAACTTTTCTTACCTACGCAAAACCACAACGTGATATGCCAATTGCTATTTACCCTTCATAAGGACCCTTTTCATCAAATCCGTTCCGACTAAAGTGGAGAGGCGGCACCGCTAGCCACCTTATGCACCAAGTGCATGTCAATCGGTGGAACCTGTCTCACGAAGAAATACGTGTAAGGTCGGTCCGGGCGCTTTATCCCACAATACCGTCGAAACAAGATTGGACTAGTAACGGTAAGCATATTGAACAAAATCAACGCCCACAACTACTTTGTGTTCTACTCGTGCAAAGAATCTACGCAATAGACCTAGCTCATGATGCCACTGTTGGGGAACGTAGCAGAAATTCAAAATTTTCCTACGAGTCACCAAGATCTATCCATGGAGAGACTAGGAACGAGGGGAAGGACAGTGGATCTACATACCCTTGTAGATCGCTAAGCGGAAGCATTCAAGAGAACAGGGTTGAAGGAGTCGTACTCGTCGTGATCCAAATCACTGGAGATCCTAGTGCCGAACGGACGGCACCTCCGCGTTCAACACACGTACAACCCGGTGACGTCTCCCATGCCTTGATCCAGCAAGGTGAGAGGGAGAGGTTGGGGAAGACTCCGTCCAGCAGCAGCACGACGGCGTGGTGGTGATGGAGGAGCGTGGCAATCCTGCAGGGCTTCGCCAAGCACCGCAGGAGAGGAGGAGTACTTGGGAGAGGGGGAGGGCTGCGCCAGAACTTGTGGTGCCGCTGCCCTCCCACCCCCCACATATATATAGGGGCAAGGGAGAGGGGGGCGGCCCCCTCTGATCCAATCTAAGGAGGGGGCGGCGGCCAAGGGGGTGAGGATTGCCTCCCAAGTCAAGTGGAGGCCCTCCCCTTTAGCGTTTTCCCTCTCCCATGCGCATGGGCCTTGGGGGCGCTGGTGCCCCTGGCCCATTAAGGCTAGGGCGCCCCCCTACAGCCCATGCTACTGTATTGGACGTGGTGGAACAATTTCCGGACCTCCGGACCCCTCCGAATCCTCGGAACCTTCAGAGCTTCGGTACAATACCGAAAAAACCGAACTTTTTCGGAACCCAACAACAACTTTCCATATATAAATCTTTACCTCCGGACCATTCCGGAACTCCTCGTGACGTCCGGGATCTCATCCGGGACTCCGAACAACATTCGGTAACCACATACAAACTTCTTTTATAACCCTAGCGTCATCGAACCTTAAGTGTGTAGACCCTACGGGTTCGGGAGACATGTAGACATGACCGAGACGTTCTCCGGTCAATAACCAACAGCGGGATCTGGATACCCATGTTGGCTCCCACATGTTCCACGATGATCTCATCGGATGAACCACGATGTCAAGGCCTCAATCGATCCCGTATACAATTCCCTTTGTCTAACGGTATTGTACTTGCCCGAGATTTGATCGTCGGTATACCGATACCTTGTTCAATCTCGTTACCGGCAAGTCTCTTTACTCGTTCCATAACACATCATCCCGTGATCAACCCCTTGGTCACATTGTGCACATTATGATGATGTCCTACCGAAAAGCGCCAGAGATACCTCTCCGTTTACGGAGTGACAAATCCGATCTCGATCCGTGTCAACCCAGCAGACACTTTCGGAGATACCTGTAGTGCACCTTTATAGTCACCCGATTCGTTGTGGCGTTTGATACACCCAAAGCACTCCTACGGTATCCGGGAGTTACACGATCTCATGGTCTAAGGAAGAGATACTTGACATTGGAAAAACTCTAGCAAACGAACTACACGATCTTCGTGCTATGCTTAGGATTGGGTCTTGTCCATCACATCATTCTCCTAATGATGTGATCCCGTATCAACGACATCCAATGTCCATAGCCAGGAAACCATGACTATCTGTTGATCACAACGAGCTAGTCAACTAGGGGCTCACTAGGGACATATTGTGGTCTACGTATTCACACGTGTATTACGATTTCCGGATAATACAGTTATAGCATGAATAAAAGACAATTATCATGAACAAGTAAATATAATAATACTTTTATTATTGCCTCTAGGGCATATTTCCAACACTGTCCATTCTATGGCAGTCCTTGAAAGTACTTCATTTTCTCGTGCGCTTTTTGCCTGACTGCCCCAAAATTTCTTGTCCTCTATAGTGGAGATATCATTTCCACATATATATTGATCGATGCCAGGAATGCCCATTAGTTCTTGGCTTTCACGTGCATGAGTTACAGCATGCCATCCGGCGAAAACAAGGAGAATAAGGCATATAGCCGCTGGATTTCTTCAATTTACAGCCAAATGAGATTGCTCGGATCATAGAGCATCTGCAGAAAGGTACGTTTATCCCAACAGAGGGGCTAATGTCTATAAGCAACATAATCTGTCGAATTTCCTTCAAAAGGAAGCGCCAATGGGTTCAGAAACTTGTCTGAAAAACAGCGACGAATGATGTTCCTTGACTTTCAGGGCCAAAAAGTCCTGCTTAAGGCTGAATTTGAGGGTACTCCGGGCTTCCTGGCGCAAGTGGGGAGTATTTTTTGGATTCGCGCGCTCGCCGCAAGCAGTTTGAGTACTTATGGGTCCGACACAGACTCTGGATGACAATATTATGACTGTTTTAGTGAACATCCGTCCATCCTATGGCAGTCCTCGAAAGTACTTCATTTTCTCGTGCGCTTTTTGGATGACTGCCCCAAAATTTCTTGTCCTCTATAGTGGAGATATCATTTCCACATATATTGACCGATGCCAGGAATGCCCTTTTGTTCTTGGCTTTCACGCGCAAGAGTTACAGCATGCCATCGGGCGAAAACAAGGAGAATAAGGCATATAGCCGCTGGATTTTCTTCAATTTACGACCAAATGAGATTGCCCGGATCATTTAGAATCTGCAGAAAGGTATGTTTGTCCCTAACAGGGGGGCTAATGTCTATAAGCAACAGAATCTCTCGAATTTCCTTCAAAAGGAAGTGCCAATGGGTTCGGAAACTTGTCTGAAAAATAGCGACGAATGATGTTCTTTGACTTCCAGGGCCAAAAAGTCCTGCTTAAGCTGAATTTGAGGGTACACCGGGCCTCCTGGCGCAAGCGGGGAGTATTTTTTTGGATTCGTGCGCTCGCCGTGAGCAGTTTGAGTACTTGTGGGTCCGACACGGACTCATAGTGACAAAATTAGGACCATCTTAGTGAGCATTTGTCCATTCTATGGCAGTCCTTGAAAGTACTTCATTTTCTCGTGCGCTTTTTGCCTGACTGCCCCAAAATTTCTTGTCCTCTATAGTGGACATATCATTTCCACATATATATTGACCGATGCCAGGAATGCCCTTTAGTTCTTGGCTTCCACATGCATGAGTTACAGCATGCCATCTGGCGAAAACAAGGAGAAAAAGGCATATAGCCGTTGGATTTTCTTCAATTTACGGCCAAATGAGATTGCTCTGATCATAGAGCATCTGCAGAAAGGAATGTTTGTCCCTACCAGGGGGGCTAATGTCTATAAGCAACATAATCTCTCAATTTTCCTTCAAAAGGAAGTGCCAATGGGTTTAGAAACTTGTCTGAAAAACAGCGACAAATGATGTTCTTTGACTTTCAGGGCCAAAAAGTCCTGCTTAAGGCTGAATTTGAGGCTACTCCAGACCTCTTGGCGCAAGCGGGGAGTATTTTTTGGATTCGCGCGCTCGCCGCGAGCAGTTTGAGTACTTATGGGTCCGACACGGACTCTGAATGACAAAATTATGACTGTTTTACTGAACATCTGTCCATTCTATGGCAGTCCTTGAAAGTACTTCATTTTCTCGTGCGCTTTTTGCTTGACTGCCCCAAAAATTCTTGTCCTTTATAGTGGATATATCGTTTCCACATATATATTGACCGATGCCAGGAATGCTCTTTTGTTCTTGGATTTCACGCGCATGAGTTACAGCATGCCATCCAGCGAAAACAAGGAGAATAAGGCATATAGCCATTGGATTTTCTTCAATTTACGGCCAAATGAGATTGCCCGAATCATAGAGCTGTGCAGAAAGGTACGTTTGTCCATACCAGGGGGGCTAATGTCTATAAGCAACATAATCTCTCGAATTTCCTTCAAAAGGAAGTGCCAATGGGTTTAGAAATTTCTCTGAAAAACAGCGACGAATGATGTTCTTTGACTTTCAGGGCCAAAAAGTCACTCTTAATGCTGAATTTGAGGGTACTTCGGACCTCTTGGCGCAAGCGAGTAGTATTTTTTGGATTCGCATGCTCGCCGCGAGCAGTTTGAGTACTTACGGGTCCGACACGGACTCTGAATGACAAAATTATGCCTGTTTTAGTGAACATCTGTCCATTCTATGACAGTCCTTGAAAGTACTTCATTTTCTCGTGTGCTTTTTGCTTCACTGCCCCAAAATATCTTGTCCTCTATAGTGGAGATATCGTTTCCACATATATATTGATCGATGCCAGGAATGCTCTTTTGTTCTTGGATTTTAAGCGCATGAGTTACAGCATGCCATCCGGCGAAAACAAGGAGAATAAGGCATATAGCCGCTGGATTTTCCAATTTACAGCCAAATGAGATTGCTCGGATCATAGATCATCTGCAGAAAGGTACGTGTGTCCCAACCAGAGGGGCTAATGTCTATAAGCAACATAATCTCACGAATTTCCTTCAAAAGGAAGCGCCAATGGGTTCAGAAACTTGTCTGAAAAACAGCGACGCATGATGTTCCTTGACTTTCAGGGCCAAAAAGTCCTGCTTAAGGCTGAATTTGAGGGTACTCCGGGCTTCCTGGAGCAAGCGGGGAGTATTTTTTGGATTCGTGCACTCGCCGCGAGCAGTTTGAGTACTTATGGGTCCGACACAGACTCTGAATTACAATATTATGTCTGTTTTAATAAACATCCGTCCATTCTATGGCAGTCCTTGAAAGTACTTCATTTGCTCGTGCGCTTTTTGCCTGACTGCCCCAAAATTTCTAGTCCTCTATAGTGGAGATATCGTTTCTGCATATATATTGACCGATGTCAGGAATTCCCTTTAGTTCTTGGCTTTCACGTGCATGAGTTACAGCATGTCATCCGGCGAAAACAAGGAGAATATGGCATATAGCCGCTGAATTTTCTTCAATTTACGGCCAAATGAGATTGCTCGTATCATAGAGCATCTGGAAAAAGGTACGTTTGTCCCTACCAGGGGTCTAATGTCTATAAGCAACATAATCTCTCGAATTTCCTTCAAAAGGAAGTGCCAATGGGTTTAGAAACTTGTCTGAAAACAACAACGAATGATGTTCTCTGACTTCCAGGGCCAAAAAGTCCTGCTTAAGGCTTAATTTGAGGGTACTCCGGGCTTCCTGGTGCAAGCGGGGAGTATTATTTGGATTTGCGCGCTCGCCACGAGCAGTTTGAGTACTTATGGGTCAGACATAGACACTGAATGACAATATTATGACTGTTTTCGTGAACATCCGTCCATTCTATGGCAGTCCTTGAAAGTACTTCATTGTCTCGTGCGCTTTTTTGCTGGCCTTTAAAATTTCTTGTCCTCTATAGTGGAATATCATTTCCACATATATATTGACCGATGCCGGAATACCCTTTTGTTCTTGGCTTTCACGCGCATGAGTTCTGACATGCCACCGCGAAAACAAGGAGAATAAGGCATATAGCCGCTGGATTTTCTTCAATTCTGGCCAAATGAGATTGCGGATCATTTGAATCTGCAGAAAGGTACGTTTGTCCCTACCAGGGGGGCTAATGTCTATAAGCAAAATAATCTCTCGAATTTCCTTCAAAAGGAAGTGCCAATGGGTTCAGAAACTTGTCTGAAAAACAACGACGAATGATGTTCTTTGACTTCCAGGGCCAAAAAGTCCTGCTTAAGGCTGAATTTGAGGGTACTCCGGGCCTCCTAGCGCAAGCCGGGAGAAATTTTTGGATTCGCGCGCTCGCCGCGAGCAGTTTGAGTACTTATGGGTCCGACACGGACTCCTAATGACAAAATTATGACCGTCTTAGTGAGCATCTCTCCATTCTATGGCAGTCCTTGAAAGTACTTCATTTTCTCGTGCGCTTTTTGCCTGACTGCCCCAAAATTTCTTGTCCTCTAGAGTGGAGATATCGTATCAACATATATATTGACCGATGCCAGGAATGCCCTTTAGTTCATGGCTTTCACGTGCATGAGTTCTGACATGCCATCCGCAAAAACAAGGAGAATAAGGCATATAGCCGCTGGATTTTCTTCAATTTACGGCCAAATGAGATTGCTCGGATCATAGAGCATCTGCAGATAGGTACGTTTGTCCCTACCAGGGGGCTAATGTTTATAAGCAACATAATCTCTCGAATTTCCTTCAAAAGGAAGTGCCAATGGGTTCAGAAACTTGTCTGAAAACAGCGATGAATGATGTTCTTTGACTTTCAGGGCCAAAAAGTCCTACTTAAGGCTGAATTTGAGGGTACTCCGGGCTTCCTGGCTCAAGCGGGGAGTATTTTTTGATTCAGCGCTTGCATGAGCAGTTTGAGTACTTATGGGTCCGACACAGACTCTGAATGACAATATTATGACTGTTTTAGTGAACGTCCGTCCATTCTATGGCAGTCCTTGAAACTACTTCATTTTCTCGTGCGATTTTTGCCTGACTGCCCCAAAATTTCTTGTCCTCTATAGTGGAGATATCATTTCCACATATATATTGACCGATGCCAGGAATGCCCTTTTGTTCTTGGCTTTCACGTGCATGAGTTACTGACATGCCATCCGTGAAAACAAGGAGAATAAGGCATATAGCGCTGGATTTTCTTCAATTCTGGCCAAATGAGATTGCCGGATCATTTGAATCTGCGAGAAGATACGTTTGTCCCTACCGGGGGCATATGTCTATAAGCAACATAATCTCTCGATTTTCCTTCAAAAGGAAGTGCCAATGGGTTCAGAAACTTGTCTGAAAAACAGCGACGAATGATGTTCTTTGACTTCCAGGGCCAAAAATTCCTGCTTAAGGCTGAATTTGAGGGTACTCCGGGCCTCCTAGCGCAAGCCGGGAGAAATTTTTGGATTCGCGCGCTCGCCGCGAGCAGTTTGAGTACTTATGGGTCCGACACGGACTCCTAATGACAAAATTATGACCGTCTTAGTGAGCATCTCTCCATTCTATGGCAGTCCTTGAAAGTACTTCATTTTCTCGTGCGCTTTTTGCCTGACTGCCCCAAAATTTCTTGTCCTCTAGAGTGGAGATATCGTATCAACATATATATTGACCGATGCCAGGAATGCCCTTTAGTTCATGGCTTTCACGTGCATGAGTTACAGCATGCCATCCGGCAAAAACAAGGAGAATAAGGCATATAGCCGCTGGATTTTCTTTAATTTACGGCCAAATGAGATTGCTCGGATCATAGAGAATCTGCAGATAGGTACGTTTGTTCCTACCAGGGGGCTAATGTTTATAAGCAACATAATCTCTCGAATTTCCTTCAAAAGGAAGTGCCAATGGGTTCAGAAACTTGTCTGAAAACAACGATGAATGATGTTCTTTGACTTTCAGGGCCAAAAAGTCCTACTTAAGGCTGAATTTGAGGGTACTCCGGGCTTCCTGGCTCAAGCGGGGAGTATTTTTTGGATTCCCGCGCTTGCCGTGAGCAGTTTGAGTACTTATGGGTCCGACACAGACTCTGAATGACAATATTATGACTGTTTTAGTGAACTTCCGTCCATTATATGGTAGTCCTTGAAAGTACTTCATTTTCTCGTGCGATTTTTGCCTGACTGCCCCAAAATTTCTTGTCCTCTATAGTGGAGATATCATTTCCACATATATATTGACCGATGCCAGGAATGCCCTTTTGTTCTTGGCTTTCACGTGCATGAGTTACAGCATGCCATCCGGCGAAAACAAGGAGAATAAGGCATATAGCCGCTGGATTTTCTTCAATTTACGGCCAAATGAGATTGCCCGGATCATTTCGAATCTGCAGAAAGGTATGTTTGTCCCTACCAGGGGGGCATATGTCTATAAGCAACATAATCTCTCGATTTTCCTTCAAAAGGAAGTGCCAATGGGTTCAGAAACTTGTCTGAAAACAGCGATGAATGATGTTCTTTGACTTTCAGGGCCAAAAAGTCCCGCTTAAGGCTGAATTTGAGGGTACTCCGGGCCTCCTGTTACAATTGGGGAGTATTTTTTTGGATTCGCGCGCTCGCCGCGAGCATTTTGAGTACTTATGGGTCCGACACGGACTCGTAATGACAAAATTATAACCGTCTTAGTGAGCATCTGTCCATTCTATGGTAGTCCTTGAAATTACTTCATTTTCTCGTGTGCTTTTTGCCTGACTGCCCCAAAATTTCTTGTCCTCTATAGTGGAGATATCATTTCCACATATATATTGACCGATGCCAGGAATGCCCTTTAGTTCTTGGCTTTCACGTGCATGAGTTACAGCATGCCATCCGCCGAAAACAAGGAGAGTAAGGCAAATAGCCGCTGGATTTTATTTAATTTACGGCCAAATGAGATTGCCGGATCATTTCGAATCTCCAGAAAGGTAGTTTGTCCCTACCAGGGGCTAATGTCTATAAGCAACATAATCTCTCGAATTTCCTTCGAAAGGAAGTGCTAATGGGTTCAGAAACTTGTCTGAAAAATAGCGACGAATCATGTTCTTTGTTTTTCAAGGCCAAAAAGTCCTGCTTAACGCTGAATTTGAGGGTACTCCGGGCCTCTTGGCGTAAGCGGGGAGTATTTTTTTTGGATTCGTGCGCTCGCCGCGAGTAGTTTGAGTACTTATGGGTCCGACACGGACTCCTAATGACAAAATTATGACCGTCTTAGTGAGCATCTGTCCATTCTATGGTAGTCCTTGAAAGTACTTCATTTTCTCGTGCGCTTTTTGCCTGACTGCCCCAAAATTTCTTGTCCTCTATAGTGGAGATATCGTTTCCACATATATATTGACCGATGCCAGGAATGCCCTTTAGTTCTTGGCTTTCACGTGCATGAGTTACAGCATGCCATCCAGCGAAAACAAGGAGAATAAGGCATATAGCCGCTGGATTTTCTTCAATCTACGGCCAAATGAGATTGCCCGGATCATTTCGAATCTGCAGAAAGGTACGTTTGTCCATACCAGGGGGGCATGTCTATAAGCTACATAATTTTTCGATTTTCCTTCAAAAGGAAGTGCCAATGGGTTCAGAAACTTGTCTGAAAACAGCGACGAATGATGTTCTTTGACTTTCAGGGCCAAAATGTCCTGCCTAAGACTGAATTTGAGGGTACTCCGGGCCTCCTGGCGCAAGCGGGGAGTATTTTTTGGATTCGCGCGCTCGCCGCGAGCAGTTTGAGTACCTATGGGTCGGACACGGACTCCTAATGACAAAATTATGCCCATCTTAGTGAGCATCTGTCCATTCTATGGTAGTCCTTGAAAGTACTTCATTTTCTCGTGCGCTTTTTGCCTGACTGCCCCAAAATTTCTTGTCCTCTATAGTGGAGATATCGTTTCCACATATATATTGACCGATGCCAGGAATGCCCTTTAGTTCTTGGCATTCACGTGCATGAGTTACATCATGCCATCCGGCGAAAACAAGGAGAGTATGGCATATAGCCGATGGATTTTCTTCAATTTACGGCCAAATGAGATTGCCCGAATCATTTCGAATCTGCAGAAAGGTACGTTTGTCACTACCAGGGGGGCTAATGTCTATAAGCTACATAATCTCTCGATTTTCCTTCAAAAGGAAGTGCCAATGGGTTCAGAAACTTGTCTGAAAACAGCGACGAATGATGTTCTTTGACTTTCAGGGCCAAAAAGTCCTGCTTAAGGCTGAATTTGATGGTACTCGGGCCTCTGGCGCAAGCGGGAGTATTTTTTGATTCGCAGCGCCGCCATGAAAGCAGTTTGAGTACTTATGGGTCCGACACGGACTCCTAATGACAAAATTATGACCGTCTTAGTGAGCATCTGTCCATTCTATGGTAGTCCTTGAAAGTACTTCATTTTCTCGTGCGCTTTTGCTGACCGCCCCAAAATTTCTTGTCCTCTATAGTGGAGATATCGTTTCCACATATATATTGACCGATGCCAGGAATGCCCTTTAGTTCTTGGCTTTCACGTGCATGAGTTACATCATGCCATCCGGCGAAAACAAGGAGAATAAGGCATATTGCCGCTGGATTTTCTTCAATTTACGGCCAAATGAGATTGCCCGAATCATTTCGAATCTACAGAAAGGTAGTTTGTGCCTACCAGGGGGGCTAATGTCTATAAGCAACATAATGTCTCGAATTTCCTTCGAAAGGTAGTGCCAATGGGTTCAGAAACTTGTCTGAAAAACAGCGACGAATGATGTTCTTTGACTTTCAGGGCCAAAAAGTCTTGCTTAAGGCCGAATTTGACGGTACTCCGGACCTCCTGGCGCAAGCGGGAGAATTTTTTGGATTCGTGTGCTCGCCGCGAGCAGTTTGAGTACTTATAGGTCCGACACGGACTCCTAATGACAAAATTATGACCGTCTTAGTGAGCATCTGTCCATTCTATGGCAGTCCTTGAAAGTACTTCATTTTCTCGTGCGCTTTTTGCCTGACTGCCCCAAAATTTCTTGTCCTCTATAGTGGAGATATCATTTCCACATATATATTGACCGATGCCAGGAATGCCCTTTAGTTCTTGGCTTTCACGTGCATGAGTTACAACATGCCATCCGGCGAAAACAAGGAGAGTAAGGCATATAGCCGCTGGATTTTCTTCAATTTAAGGCCAAATGAGATTGCCCGGATCATTTAGAATCTACAGAAAGGTAGTTTGTCCCTACCAGGGGGGCTAATGTCTATAAGCAACATAATCTCTCGAATTTCCTTCGAAAGGAAGTGCTAATGGGTTCAGAAACTTATCTGGAAAACAGCGACGAATCATGTTCTTTGACTTTCAGGGCCAAAAAGTCCTGCTTAAGTCTGAATTTGAGGGTACTCCGGGCCTCCGGCGTAAGCGGGGAGTATTTTTTCGATTCGTGCGCTCGCCGCGAGCAGTTTGAGTATGGGTCCGACACGCTACTAAAGACAAAATTATGACCGTCTTATTGAGCATCTCTCCATTCTATGGCAGTCCTTGAAAATACTTCATTTTCTCGTGCGCTTTTTGCTTCACTGCCCAAAATTTCTTGTCTTCTATAGTGGAGATATCATTTCCACATATATATTGACTGATGCCAGCAATGCCCTTTAGTTCTTGGCTTTCACGTGCTTGAGTTACAGCATACCATCCGGCGAAAACAAGGAGAATAAGGCATATAGCCGCTAGATTTTCTTTAATTTACAGCCAAATGAGATTGCCCTGATCATTTCGAATCTGCAGAAAGGTATGTTTGTCCCTACCAGGGGGCTAATGTCTATAAGCAACATAATCTCTCGATTTTCCTTCAAAAGGAAGTGCCAATGGGTTGAAACTTGTCGAAAAACAGCGACGAATGATGTTCTTTGACTTCGGGGCCAAAAGTCCTGCTTAAGGCTGAATTTGAGGTACTCCGGGCCTCCTAAGCAAGCGCGAGTATTTTTGGATTCATCGCTTCATGTGAGCAGTTTGAGTGCTTATGGGTCCGACATGGACTCCTAATGACAAAATTATGACCGTCTTAGTGAGCATGTGTCCATTCTATGGTAGTCCTTGAAAGTACTTCATTTTCTCATGCGCTTTTTGCCTGACTGCCACAAAATTTCTTGTCCTCTATAGTGGAGATATCGTTTCCACATATATATATTGACCGATGCCAGGAATGCCCTTTAGTTCTTGGCTTTCACGTGCATGAGTTACAGCATGCCATCCGGCGAAAACAAGGAGAATAAGGCATATAGCCACTGTATTTTCTTCTATTTACGGCCAAATGAGATTGCCCGGATCATTTAGAATCTACAGAAAGGTAGTTTGTCCGTACCAGGGGGGCTAATGTCTATAAGCAACATAATCTCTCGAATTTCCTTCAAAAGGAAGTGCTAATGGGTTCAGAAACTTATCTGAAAAACAGCGACGGATCATGTTCTTTGACTTTGAGGGCCAAAAAGTCCAGCTTAAGGCTGAATTTGAGGGTACTCCGGGCCTCCTGGCGTAAGCGGTAGTATTTTTTGGATTCGTGCACTCGCCGCGAGTAGTTTGAGTACTTATGGGTCCGACACGGACTACTAATGACAAAATTATGACCGTCTTAGTGAGCATCTCTCTATTCTTTGGCAGTCCTTGAAAATACTTCTTTTTCTCGTGCGCTTTTTGCTTGACTGCCCGAAAATTTGTTGTCCTCTATAGTGGATATATTGTTTCCACATATATATTGACCGATGCCAAGAATGCCCTTTTGTTCTTGGCTTTCACGCGCATGAGTTACAGCATGCCATCCGTGAAAACAAGGAGAATAAGGCATATAGCCGCTGGATTTTCTTCAATTTACAGCCAAATGAGATTGCCCGGATCGTAGAGCATCTGCAGAAAGGTACGTTTGTCCCTACCTGGGGGGCATATGTCTATAAGCAACATAATCTCTCGAATTTCCTTCAACAGGAAGTGCCAATGGGTTCAGAAACTTGTCTGAAAAACAGCGGCGAATGATGTTCTTTGACTTTCAGGGCCAAAAAGTCTTGCTTAAGGCTGAATTTGACGGTACTCCGGACCTCCTGGCGCAAGCGGGAGAATTTTTTGGATTCGCGCGCTCGCCGTGAGCAGTTTGAGTACCTATGGGTCCGACACGGACTCTGAATGACAAAATTATGACTATTTTAGTGAACATCTGTCCATTCTATGGCAGTCCTTGAAAGTTCTTCATTTTCTCGTGCGCTTTTAGCCTGACTGCCCCAAAATTTCTTATCCTCTATAGTGGAGATATCGTTTCCACATATATACTGACCGATGCCAGGAATGCCCTTTTGTTCTTGGATTTCACGCGAATGAGTTACAACATGCCATCCGGCGAAAACAAGGAGAATAAGGCATATTGCCGCTGGATTTTCTTCAATTTAAGGCCAAATGAGATTGCCCGGATCATTTAGAATCTACAGAAAGGTAGTTTGTCCGTACCAGGGGGGCTAATGTCTATAAGCAACATAATCTCTCGAATTTCCTTCGAAAGGAAGTGCTAATGGGTTCAGAAACTTATCTGAAAAACAGCGACGAATCATGTTCTTTGACTTTCAGGGCCAAAAAGTCCTGCTTAAGGCTGAATTTTAGGGTACTCCGGGCCTCCTGGCGTAAGCGGGGAGTATTTTTTTGATTCGTGCGCTCTCCGCGAGCAGTTTGAGTATGGGTCCGACACGGACTACTAAAGACAAAATTATGACCGTCTTAGTGAGCATCTCTCCATTCTATGGCAGTCCTTGAAAATACTTCATTTTCTCGTGCGCTTTTTGCTTCACTGCCCAAAATTTCTTGTCTTCTATAGTGGAGATATCATTTCCACATATATATTGACTGATGCCAGCAATGCCCTTTAGTTCTTGGCTTTCACGTGCTTGAGTTACAGCATACCATCCGGCGAAAACAAGGAGAGTAAGGCATATAGCCGCTAGATTTTCTTTAATTTACGGCCAAATGAGATTGCCCTGATCATTTCGAATCTGCAGAAAGGTACGTTTGTCCCTACCATGGGGCTAATGTCTATAAGCAACATAATCTCTCGATTTTCCTTCAAAAGGAAGTGCCAATGGGTTCAGAAACTTGTCTGAAAAACAGCGACGAATGATGTTCTTTGACTTCCAGGGACAAAAAGTCCTGCTTAAGGCTGAATTTGAGGGTACTCCGGGCCTCCTGGCGCAAGCGGGGAGTATTTTTTGGATTCGTGCGCTCGCCGCGAGCAGTTTGAGTGCTTATGGGTCCGACATGGACTCCTAATGACAAAATTATGACCGTCTTAGTGAGCATCTGTCCATTCTATGGTAGTCCTTGAAAGTACTTCATTTTCTCATGCGCTTTTTGCCTGACTGCCACAAAATTTCTTGTCCTCTATAGTGGAGATATCGTTTCCACATATATATATTGACCGATGCCAGGAATGCCCTTTAGTTCTTGGCTTTCACGTGCATGAGTTACAGCATGCCATCCGGCGAAAACAAGGAGAATAAGGCATATAGCCGCTGTATTTTCTTCTATTTATGGCCAAATGAGATTGCCCGGATCATTTAGAATCTACAGAAAGGTAGTTTGTCCGTACCAGGGGGGCTAATGTCTATAAGCAACATAATCTCTCGAATTTCCTTCAAAAGGAAGTGCTAATGGGTTCAGAAACTTATCTGAAAAACAGCGACGGATCATGTTCTTTGACTTTGAGGGCCAAAAAGTCCTGCTTAAGGCTGAATTTGAGGGTACTCCGGGCCTCCTGGCGTAAGCGGGTAGTATTTTTTGGATTCTTGCACTCGCCGCGAGCAGTTTGAGAACTTATGGGTCCGACACGGACTACTAATGACAAAATTATGACCGTCTTAGTGAGCATCTCTCTATTCTTTGGCAGTCCTTGAAAATACTTCTTTTTCTCGTGCGCTTTTTGCTTGACTGCCCCAAAATTTCTTGTCCTCTATAGTGGATATATTGTTTCCACATATATATTGACCGATGCCAAGAATGCCCTTTTGTTCTTGGCTTTCACGCGCATGAGTTACAGCATGCCATCCGGCGAAAACAAGGAGAATAAGGCATATAGCCGCTGGATTTTCTTCAATTTACAGCCAAATGAGATTGCCCGGATCATAGAGCATCTGCAGAAAGGTACGTTTGTCCCTACCTGGGGGGCATATGTCTATAAGCAACATAATCTCTCGAATTGCCTTCAACAGGAAGTGCCAATGGGTTTAGAAACTTGTCTGAAAAACAGCAACGAATGATGTTCTTTGACTTTCAGGGCCAAAAAGTCTTGCTTAAGGCTGAATTTGACGGTACTCTGGACCTCCTGGCGCAAGCGGGAGAATTTTTTGGATTCGCGCACTCGCTGTGAGCAGTTTGAGTACCTATGGGTCCGACACGGACTCTGAATGACAAAATTATGACTATTTTAGTGAACATCTGTCCATTCTATGGCAGTCCTTGAAAGTTCTTCATTTTCTCGTGCGCTTTTGCTTTGGCCTTTAAAATTTCTTATTTTCTATAGTGGAGATATCGTTTCCACATATATATTGACCGATGCCAGGAATGCCCTTTTGTTCTTGGATTTCACACGCATGAGTTACAGCATGCCATCCGGCGAAAACAAGGAGAGTAAGGCATATTGCCGCTGGATTTTCTTCAATTTACGGCCAAATGAGATTGCCCGGATCATTTAGAATCTGCAGAAAGGTAGTTTGTCCCTACCAGGGGGGATAATGTCTCTAAGCAACATAATCTCTCGAATTTCCTTCAAAAGGAAGTGCCAATGGGTTCAGAAACTTGTCTGAAAAACAGCGACGAATCATGTTCTTTGACTTTCAGGGCCAAAAAGTCCTGCTTAAGGCTGAATTTGAGGGCACTCCAGGCATCCGGGCGCAAGCGTGGAGTATTTTTTTGGATTTGCACACATATATAGAGGATATATTGTTTCCACATATATATTGACCGATGCCAGGAATGCGCTTTTGTTCTTGGCTTTCACGCGCATGAGTTACAGCATGCCATCCGGCGAAAACAAGGAGAATAAGGCATATAACCGCTGGATTTTCTTCAATTTACGGCCAAAGGAGATTGGCCGGATCATGTGCAGAAAGGTACGTTTCTCCATACCAGGGGGGCTAATGTCTATAAGAAACGTAATCTCTCGAATTTCCTTCAAAAGGAAGTGCCAATGGGTTCAGAAACTTGTCTGAAAAACAGCGACGAATGATGTTCTTTGACTTTCAGGGCCAAAAAGTCCTGCTTAAGGCTGAATTTGAGGGTACTCCGGGCCTCCTGGAACAAGCGGGGAGTATTTATCTTGATTCGCGCGCTCCCGCGAGCAGTTTGAGTACTTATGGGTCCGACACGGACTCCTAATGACAAAATTATGACCATGTTAGTGAGCATCTGTCCATTCTATGGCAGTCCTTGAAAGTTCTTCATTTTCTCGTGCGCTTTTAGCCTGACTGCCCCAAAATTTCTTATCCTCTATAGTGGAGATATCGTTTCCACATATATATTGACCGACGCCAGGAATGCCCTTTTGTTCTTGGATTTCACGTGCATGAGTTACAGCATGCCATCGGGCGAAAACAAGGAGAATAAGGCATATAGCCGTTGTGTTTTCTTCAATTTACGGCCAAATAAGATTGCCGGAATCATTTAGAATCTGCAGAAAGGTAGTTTGTCCCTACCAGGGGGATAATGTCTATAAGCAACATAATCTCTTGAATTTCCTTCAAAAAGAAGTGCCAATGGGTTCAAAAACTTGTCTAAAAACAATGACGAATGATGTTCTTTGACTTTCGGGGCCAAAAGTCCAGCTTAAGGCTGAATTAGAGGTACTCGGGCCTCTGGCATAAGCGGGAGTATTTTTTTGGATTCACATGCGCTTCTTGCCATGAAAGCAGTTTGAGTACTTATGGGTCCGACACAGACTCCTAATGACAAAATTATGACCGTCTTAGTGAGCATCTCTCCATTCTATGGCAGTCCTTGAAAATACTTCTTTTCTCGTGCGCCTTTTGCTTGACTGCCCCAAAATTTCTTGTCCTCTATAGTGGATATATTGTTTACACATATATATTGACCGATGCCAGGAATGCAATTTTGTTCTTGGCTTTCATGCGCATGAGTTACAGCATGCCATCCGGCGAAAACAAGGAGAATAAGGCATATAGCCGCTGTATTTTCTTCAATTTACGGCCAAAGGAGATTGCCCGGATCATAGAGCATCTACAGAAAGGTACGTTTGTCCCTACTAGGGGGGCTACTGTCTATAAGCAACATAATCTCTTGAATTTCCTTCAAAAGGAAGTGCCAATGGGTTCATAAACTTGTCTGAAAAACAGCGATGAATGATGTTCTTTGACTTTCAGGGCCAAAAAGTCCTGCTTAAGGCTGAATTTGATGGTACTCCAGACCTCCTAGCGCAAGCGGGAGTATTTTTTGGATTCGCGCGCTCACCGCGAGCAGTTTGAGTACTTATGGGTCCGACACGGACTCTGAATGACAAAATTATGACTGTTTTAGTGAACATCTATCCATTCTATGGCAGTCCTTGAAAGTACTTCATTTTCTCGTGCGCTTTTTGCCCGACTGCCCCAAAATTTCTTGTCCTCTATAGTGGAGATATCTTTTCCACATATATATTGACCGATGCCAGAAATGCCCTTTTATTCTTGGATTTCACGCGCACGAGTTACAGCATGCCATCCGGTGAAAACAAGGAGAATAAGGCATATAGCCGCTGGATTTTCTTCAATTTACGGCCAAATGAGATTGCCCGGATCATAGAGCATCTGCAGAAAGATACGTTTGTCCCTACCAGGGGGACTAATGTCTATAAGCAGCATAATCTCTCGAATTTCCTTCAAAAGGAAGTGCCAATGGGTTCAGAAACTTGTGTGAAAAACTGCGACGAATGATGTTCTTTGACTTTCTGGGCCAAAAAGTCCTGCTTAGGGCTTTATTTGAGGTTACTCCAGACCTCCTGGCGCATGCGGGGAGCATTTTTTGGATTCACGCGCTCGCCGCGAGCAGTTTGAGTACTTATGGATCCGACACGGACTCTGAGTGACAAAATTATGACTGTTTTGGTAAACATCTGTCCATTCTATGGCAGTCCTTGAAAGTACTTCATTTTCTCGTGCGCTTTTTGCCTGAGTGCCCCAAAATTTCTTGTCCTCTATAGTGGAGATATCGTTTCCACATAAATATTGACCGATGCCAGGAATGCCCTTTTGTTCATGGATTTCACGCGCATGAGTTATAGAATGCCATCCGGCAAAAACAAGGAGAATAAGGCATATAGCCGCTGGATTTTCTTCAATTTACGGCCAAATGAGATTGCCCGGATCATTTAGAATCTGCAGAAAGGTACGTTTGTCCATACCAGGGGGGCTAATGTCTATAAGCAACATAATCTCTCGAATTTCCTTCAAAAGGAAGTGCCAATGGGTTCAGAAACTTGTCTGAAAAACGGCGACGAATGATGTTCTTTGACTTTCAGGGCCCAAAAGTCCTGCTTAAGGCTGAATTTGAGGGTACTCCGGGCTTCCTGGCACAAGCGGGGTGTATTTTTTTTTGGATTCACGTGCTCCCGTGAGCAGTTTGAGTACTTATGGGTCCGACACGGACTCCTAATGACAAAATTATGACTGTCTTAGTGAGCATCTGTCCATTCTATGGCAGTCCTTGAAAGTACTTAATTTTCTCATGCGCTTTTTGCCTGACTGCCCCAAAATTTCTTGTACTCTATAGTGGAGATATCTTTTCCACATATAAATTGACCGATGCAAGGAATGCCCTTTAGTTCTTGGCTTCATGTGCATGAGTTACAGCATGCCATCCAGCGAAAACAGGGAGAATAAGGCATATAGCCGCTGGATTTTCTTCAATTTACGGCCAAATGAGATTGCCCGGATCATAGAGCACGTGCAGAAAGGTACGTTTGTCCCTACCAGGGGGGCTAATGTCTACAAGCAACATAGTCTCTCGAATTTCCTTCAAAAGGAAGTGCAAATGGGTTCAGAAACTTGTCTGAAAACAGCGACGAATGATGTTCCTTAACTTTCAGGGCCAAAAAGTCCTGCTTAAGGCTGAATTTGAGGGTACTCCGGGCTTCCTGGCGCAAGTGGGGAGTATTTTTTGGATTCGTGCGCTCGCCGCAAGCAGTTTGAGTACTTATGGGTCTGACACAGACTCTGGATGACAATATTATGACTGTTTTAGTGAACATCCGTCCATCCTATGGCAGTCCTCGAAAGTACTTCATTTTCTCGTGCGCTTTTTGGATGACTGCCCCAAAATTTCTTGTCCTCTATAGTGGAGATATCATTTCAAAATATATATTGACCGATGCCAGGAATTCCCTTTTGTTCTTGGCTTTCACGTGCATGAGTTATAGCATGCCATCCGGCGAAAACAAGGAGAATGAGGCATATAGCCACTGGATTTTCTTCAATTTACGGCCAAATGAGATTGCCCGGATCATTTAAAATCTGCAAAAAGGTACGTTTGTCCCTACCAGGGGGGTAATGTCTATAAGCAACATAATCTCTCGAATTTCCTTCAAAAGGATGTGTCAATGGGTTCTGAAACTTGTCTGAAAAACAGCGATGAATGATGTTCTTTGACTTCCAGGGCTAAAAAGTCCTGCTTAAGGCTGAATTTGAGGGTACTCCGGGCCTCCTAGCGCAAGTGGGTGGTATTTTATTGGATTCGCGCGATCGCCGTGAGCAGTTTGAGTACTTATGGGTCTGACGCGGACTCCTAATGACAAAATTATGACCGTCTTAGTGAGCATCTGTCTATTCTATGGCAGTCCTTGAAAGTACTTCATTTTCTCGTGCGCTTTTTGCCTGACTGCCCCAAAATTTCTTGTCCTCTATAGTGGTGATATCGTTTCCACATATATATTGACAAATGCCAGGAATGCCCTTTAGTTCTTGGCTTTTACGTGCATGAGTTACAGCATGCCATCCTGCGAAAACAAGGAGAATAAGGCATATAGCCGCTGGATTTTCTTCAATTTACGGCCAAATAAGATTGCTTGGATCATAGAACATTTGCAGAAAGGTACATTTGTCCCTACCAGGGGGCTAATGTCTATAAGCAACATAATCGCTCGAATTTCCTTCAAAAGGAAGTGTCAATGGGTTTAGAAACTTGTCTGAAAAACAGCGACGAATGATGTTCTTTGACTTTCAGGGCCAAAAAGTCCTGCTTAAGTCTGAATTTGAGGGTACTCCGGGCTTCCTAGCGCAAGCGGGGAGTACTTACGGGTCCGACACAGACTCAGAATGACAATATTATGACTGCTTTAGTGAACATCCGTCCATTCTATGGCAGTCCTTGAAAGTACTTGATTTTCTCGTGCGCTTTTTGGCTGGCGCCCAAAATTTCTTGTCCTCTATAGTGGAATATCATTTCCACATATATATTGACCGATGCCGGGTGCCCTTTTGTTCTTGGCTTTCATGCGCATGAGTTCTGACATGCCATCCGTGAAAACAAGGAGAATAAGGCATATAGCCGCTGGATTTTCTTCAATTCTGACAAAATGAGATTGCCGGATCATTTAGAATCTGCGAGAAAGGTACGTTTGTCCCTACCATGGGGGGCTAATGTCTATAAGCAACATAATCTCTCGAATTTCCTTCAAAAGGAAGTGCCAATGGGTTCAGAAACTTGTCTGAAAAACAGCGACGAATGATGTTCTTTGACTTCCAGGGCCAAAAAGTCTTGCTTAAGGCTGAATTTGAGGGTACTCCAAGCCCCCTGGCGCAAGCGGGGAGTATTTTTTTGGATTTGCACGCTCGCCGCGAGCAGTTTGAGTACTTATGGGTCCGACACGGACTCCTAATGACAAAATTATGACCGTCTTAGTGAGCATCTCTCCATTCTATGGCAGTCCTTGAAAATACCTCTTTTTCTCATGTGCTTTTTGCTTGACTGCCCCAAAATTTCTTGTCCTCTATAGTGGATATATTGTTTCCACATATATATTGACCGATGCCAGCAATGCCCTTTTGTTCTTGGCTTTCACGCGCATGAGTTACAGCATGCCATCCGTTGAAAAAAGGAGAATAAGGCATATAGCCGCTGGATTTTCTTCGATTTAAGGCCAAATGAGATTGCCCGGATCATAAAGAGGGAGGCTAATGTCTATAAGCAACATAATCTCTCGAATTTCCTTCAAAAGGAAATGCCAATGGGTTCAGAAACTTGTCTGAAAAACAGCGACGAATGATGTTCTTTGACTTCGGGGCCAAAAGTCCTGCTTAAGGCTGAATTTGAGGTACTCCGGACCTCTGGCATAGCGAGTATTTTTCGATTCGCACGCTGTCCGCGAGTAGTTTGAGTACTTATGTGTCCGACACGGACTCCTAATGACAAAATTATGACTGTCTTAGTGAACATCTGTCCATTCTATGGCAGTCCTTGAAAGTACTTCATTTTCTCGTGCGCTTTTTGCCTGACTGCCCCAAAATTTCTTGTCCTCTATAGTGGAGATATCGTTTCCATATATATATTGACCGATGCCAGGAATGCCCTTTAGTTCTTGGATTTCACGCGCATGAGTTACAACATGCCAGCCGGAGAAAAGAAGGAGAATAAGGCATATAGCCGCTGGATTTTCTTCAATTTACAGACAAATGAGATTGACCGGATCATTGAGCATCTGCAGAAAGGTACGTTTGTCCCTACCAGGGGGGCTAATGTCTGTAAGCTACATAATCTCTCAAATTTCCATCAAAAGGAAGTGCCAATGGGTTCAGAAACTTGTCTGAAAAACAGCGACGAATGATGTTCTTTGACTTTCAGGGCCAAAAAGTCCTCCTTAAGGCTGAATTTGAGAGTACTCCGGACCTCCTAGCGCAAGCGGGGCGTATTTTGTGGATTCGCGTGCTCGCTGCGAGTAGTTTGAGTACTTGTGGGTCCGACACGGACTCTAAATGACAAAATTATGACTGTTTTAGTGAACATGTGTCCATTCTATGGCAGTCCTAGAAAGTACTTCATTTTCTCGTGCGCTTTTTTCCTGACTGCCCCAAAATTTCTTGTCCTCTATAGTGGAGATATCGTTTAAACATATATATTAACCGACGCCAGGAATGCCCTTTTGTTCTTCAATTTCGAGCGCATGAGTTACAGCATGCCATCCGGCGAAAACAAGGAGAATAAGGCATATAGCCGCTGGATTTTCTTCTATTTACGGCCAAATGAGATTGCTCGGATCATAGAGCATATGCAGAAAGATACGTTTGTCCCTACCGGGGGGCTAATGTCTATAAGCAACATAATCTTTCGAATTTCCTTCAAAAGGAAGTGCCAATGGGTTCAGAAACTTGTCTGAAAAACTGCGACGAATGATGTTCCTTGACTTTCAGGGCCAAAAAGTCCTGCTTAAGGCTGAATTTGAGGGTACTCTGGGCTTCTGGCATAGCGGGAGTATTTTTGGATTCGCACGCTTCATGCGAAGTTTGAGTACTTATTGGTCCGACACAGACTCTGAATGACAATATTATGACCGTTTTAGTGAACATCCGTCCAATCTATGGCAGTCCTTAAAAGTACTTCATTTTCTCGTGCGCTTTTTGCCTGACTGCCCCAAAATTTCTTGTCCTCTATAGTGGAGATATCATTTCCACATATATATTGACTGATACCAGGAATGCCCTTTTGTTCTTGGCTTTCACGCGCATGAGTTTCTGACATGCCATCCGCGAAAACAAGGAGAATAAGGCATATAGCCGCTGGATTTTCTTCAATTCTGACCAAATGAGATTGCCGGATCATTTAGAATATGCAGAAAGGTACGCTTGTCCCTACCAGGGGGGCTAATGTCTATAAGCAACATAATCTCTTGAATTTCCTTCAAAAGGAAGTTCCAATGGGTTCAGAAACTTATCTAAAAAACAGCGACGAATAATGTTCTTTGACTTCCAGGGCCAAAAAGTCCTGCTTAAGGCTGAATTTGAGGGTACTCCGGGCCTCCTAAGCATAAGCGGGCAGTATTTTTGGATTGGCGCTCGCCGTGAGCAGTTTGAGTACTTATGGGTCCGACTCAGACTCAAAATGACAATATTATGACTGTTTTAGTGAAGAGTTACAGCATGCCATCGGGCGAAAACAAGGAGAATAAGGCATATAGCCGCTGGATTTTCTTCAATTTACGGCCAAATGAGATTGCCCGGATCATTTAGAATCTGCAGAAAGGTACGTTTGTCCCTACCAGGGGGGCTAATGTCTATAAGCAACATAATCTCTCGAATTTCCTTCAAAAGGAAGTTCCAATGGGTTCAGAAACTTGTCTAAAAAACAGCGACGAATAATGTTCTTTGACTTCCAGGGCCAAAAAGTCCAGCTTAAGGCTGAATTTGAGGGTACTCCGGGCCTCCTAGCTCAAGCGGGGTGTATTTTTTTGGATTCGCGCGCTCGCTGTGAGTAGTTTGAGTACTTATGGGTCCCACTCAGACTCTGAATGACAATATTATGACTGTTTTAGTGAAAAGTTACAGCATGCCATCCGGTGAAAACAAGGAGAATAAGGCATATAGCCGCTGGATTTTCTTCAATTTACGGCCAAATGACATTGCCCGGATCATTTAGAATCTGCAGAGCTTTGTCCCTACCAGGGGGGCTGGTGTCTATAAGCAACATAATCTCTCGAATTTCCTTCAAAAGGAAGTGCCAATGGGTTCAGAAACTTGTGTGAAAAACAGCGACGAATGATGTTCTTTGACTTCCAGGGCCAAAAAGTCCTGCTTAAGGCTGAATTTGAGGTACTCGGGCCTCTGGCGAAGCGGGAGTATTTTTTGGATTCGCGCGCTCGTCGCGAGCAGTTTGAGTACTTATGGGTCCGACACGGACTCCTAATGACAAAATTATGACGGTCTTAGTGAGCATCTGTCCATTCTATGGCAGTCCTTGAAATTACTTCATTTTCTCGTGCGCTTTTTTCCTGACTTCCCCAAAATTTCTTGTCCTCTATAGTGGAGATATCGTTTCCACATATATATTGACCGATGCAAGGAATGCCCTTTAGTTCTTGGCTTTCATGTGCATGAGTTACAGCATGCCATCCGGCGAAAACAAGGAGGATAGGGCATATAGCCGCTGGATTTTCTTCAATTTACGGCCAAATGAGATTGCCCAGATCATAGAGCATCTGCAGAAAGGTACGTTTGTCCATACCAGGGGGGCTAATGTCTATAAGCAATATAATCTCTCGAATTTCCTTCAAAAGGAAGTGCCAATGGGTTGAAACTTGTCGAAAAATAGTGACGAATGATGTTCTTTGACTTTCGGGGCCAAAAGTCTGCTTAAGGCTGAATTTGAGGTACTCCGGACCTCTGGCAAGCGGGAGTATTTTTGGATTCGCGCTTTTCGACACGAGCAGTTTGAGTACTTATGGGTCCAACACGGACTCTGAATGACAAAATTATAACTGTTTTAGTGAACATCTGTCCATTCTATGGCAGTCCTTGAAAGTACTTCATTTTCTCGTGCGCTTTTTGCCTCACTGCCCCAAAAGTTCTTGTCCTCTATAGTGGAGATATCGTTTCCACATATATATTGACCGATGACAGGAATGCCCATTTGTTCTTGGATTTTCACGTGCATGAGTTACAGCATGCCATCCGGCGAAAACAAGGAGAATAAGGCATATAGCCGCTGGATTTTCTTCAATTTACGGCCAAATGAGAATGCCCGGATCATAGAGCATCTGCAGAAAGGTACGTTTGTCCATACCAGGGGGGCTAATGTCTATAAGCAACATAATCTCTAGAATTTTGTTCAATAGGAAGTGCCAATGGGTTCAGAAACTTGTCTGAAAAACAGCGACGAATGATGTTCCTTGACTTTCAGGGCCAAAAAGTCCTGCATAAGGCTTAATTCGAGGGTACTCCGGGCTTCCTGGCGCAAGCGGGTAGTATTTTTTGGATTCGCGCAGTCGCCGCGAGCAGTTTGAGTATTTATGGGTCTGACACAAACTCTGAATGACAATATTATGACTGTTTTAGTGAAGAGTTACAGCATGCCATTCGGAGAAAACCAGGAGAATAAGGCATATTGCCGCTGGATTTTCTTCAATTTACGGCCAAATGAGATTGTCGGGATCATTTAGAATCTGCAGAAAGGTACGTTTGTTCCTACCAGGGGGGCTAATGTCTATAAGCAACATAATCTCTCGAATTTCCTTCAAAAGGAAGTGCCAATGGGTTCAGAAACTTGTCTGAAAAACAGCGACGAATGATGTTTTTTGACTTCCAGGGCCAAAAAGTCCTGCTTTAGGCTGAATTTGAGGGTACTCCGGGCCTCCTGGTGCAAGCGGGGAGTATTTTTTTGGATTCACGCGCTCGCCGTGAGCAGTTTGAGTACTTATGAGTCCGACACGGACTCCTAATGACAAAATTATGACCGTCTTAGTGAGCATCTGTCCATTCTATGGCAGTCCTTGAAAGTACTTCATTTTCTCGTGCACTTTTGCTGACCGCCCCAAAATTTCTTGTCCTCTATAGTGGAATATCGTTTCCACATATATATTGACCGATGCCGGGAATGCCCTTTTGTTCTTGGCTTTCCGCGCATGAGTTCTGACATGCCATCCGTGAAAATAAGGAGAATAAGGCATATAGCCGCTGGATTTTCTTCAATTCTGACCAAATGAGATTGCCGGATCATTTAGAATCTGCGAGAAAGGTATGTTTGTCCCTACTAGGGGCTAATGTCTATAAGCAACATAATCTCGAATTTCCTTCAAAAGGAAGTGCCAATGGGTTTAGAAACTTGTCGAAAAACAATGACGAATGATGTTTTTTGACTTCGAGGCCAAAAGTCCTGCTTAAGGCTGAATTTGAGGTACTCCGTCCTCCTAGCGCATAGCGGGAGTATTTTTGGATTCAGCGCTCACATGAGCAGTTTGAGTACTTATGGGTCCGACACGGACTCCTAATGACAAAATTATGACCGTCTTAGTGAGCATCTGTCCATTCTATGGCGGTCCTTGAAAGTACTTCATTTTCTCGTCGCTTTTGCTGACCGCCCCAAAATTTCTTGTCCTCTATAGTGGAATATCTTTTCCACATATATATTGACCGATGCAGGAATCCTCTTTAGTTCTTGGCTTTCATGTGCATGAGTTCTGACATGCCATCCGTGAAAACAAGGAGAATAAGGCATATAGCCACTGGATTTTCTTCAATTTACATCCAAATGAGATTGCCGGATCATAGAGCATCTGCGAGAAAGGTACGTTTGTCCCTACCAAGGGGATAATGTCTATAAGAAACATAATCTCAATTTCCTTCAAAAGGAAGTGCCAATGGGTTGAAACTTGTCGAAAAACAATGACGAATGATGTTCTTTGACTTTCGGGGCCAAAAGTCTGCTAAAGGCTGAATTTGAGGTACTCGGACCTCCTAAGCATAGCGTGAGTATTTTTAAATTCATGCGCTCGCTTGTGAGCAGAGTTGAGTACTTATGGGTCCGACACATACTCGAATGACAAAATTATGACCGTTTTAGTGAACATCTATCCATTCTATGGCGTCCTTGAAAGTACTTCATTTTCTCGTGCGCTTTTTGCTGACCGCCCCAAAATTTCTTGTCCTCTATAGTGGAATATCGTTTCCACATATATATTGACCGATGCAGAGAATGCCCTTTTGTTCTTGGCTTTCACGCGCATGAGTTCTGACATGCCATCCGTGAAAACAAGGAGAATAAGGCATATAGCCGCTGGATTTTCTTCAATTCTGACCAAATGAGATTGCGGATCATTTAGAATCTGCAGAAAGGTATGTTTGTCCCTACTGGGGGGGCTAATGTCTATAAGCAACATAATCTCTCGAATTTCCTTCAAAAGGAAGTGCCAATGGGTTTAGAAACTTGTCTGAAAAACAGTGACGAATGATGTTTTTTGACTTCCAGGGCCAAAAAGTCCTGCTGAAGGCTGAATTTGAGGGTACTCCCATCCTCCTGGCGCAAGCGGGGAGTATTTTTTTGGATTCGCGCGCTCACCGCGAGCAGTTTGAGTACTTATGGGTCCGACACGGACTCCTAATGACAAAATTATGACCGTCTTAGTGAGCATCTGTCCATTCTATGGCAGTCCTTGAAAGTACTTCATTTTCTCGTGCGCTTTTTGCTTGACTGCCCCAAAATTTCTTGTCCTCTATAGTGGAGATATCTTTTCCACATATATATTGACTGATGCGGGAATGCCCTTTAGTTCTTGGCTTTCATGTGCATGAGTTCTGACATGCCATCCGTGAAAACAAGGAGAATAAGGCATATAGCCACTGGATTTTCTTCAATTTACATCCAAATGAGATTGCCGGATCATAGAGCATCTGCGAGAAAGGTACGTTTGTCCCTACCAAGGGGATAATGTCTATAAAAACATAATCTCTCAATTTCCTTCAAAGGAAGTGCCAATGGGTTGAAACTTGTCGAAAAACAGCGACGAATGATGTTCTTTGACTTTCGGGGCCAAAAGTCCTGCTAAAGGCTGAATTTGAGGTACTCGGACCTCCTACATAAGCGTGAGTATTTTTTTGGATTCAGCTGGCGCCATGAGCAGGTTGAGTACTTATGGGTCTGGCACATACTCTGAATGACAAAATTATGACTGTTTTAGTGAACATCTGTCCATTCTATGGTAGTCCTTGAAAGTACTTCATTTTCTCGTGCGCTTTTTGCCTGACTGCCCCAAAATTTCTTGTCCTCTATAGTGGAGATATCGTTTCCACATATATATTGGCCGATTCCAGGAATGCCCTTTAGTTCTTGGCTTTCATGTGCATGAGTTACAGCATGCCATCCGGCGAAAACAAGGAGAATAAGGCATATAGCTGCTGGATTTTCTTCAATTTACATCCAAATGAGATTGCCCGGATCATAGAGCATCTGCAGAAAGGTACGTTTGTCCCTACCAGGGGGGATAATGTCTATAAGAAACTAAATCTCTCGAAATCCCTTCAAAAGGAAGTGCCAATGGGTTCAGAAACTTGTCTCAAAAACAGCGACGAATGATGTTCTTTGACTTTCAGGGCCAAAAAGTCCTTCTTAAGGCTGAATTTGAAGGTACTCCGGGCCTCCTGGCACAAGCGGGGAGTATTTTTTTGGATTTGCGCGCTCGCCGCGAGCAGTTTGAGTACTTCTGGGTCCGACACGGACTCCTAATGACAAAATTATGACCGTCTTAGTGAGCATCTGTCCATTCTATGGCAGTCCTTGAAAGTACATCATTTTCTCGTGCGCTTTTTGCCTGACTACCCCAAAATTTCTTGTCCTCTATAGTGGAGATATCGTTTCCACATATATATTGACCGATGCCAGGAATGCCCTTTTGTTCTTGGATTTCACGCGCATGAGTTACAACATGCCATCCGCGAAAACAAGGAGAATAAGGCATATAGCCGCTGGATTTTCTTCAATTTACGGCCAAATGAGATTGCCGGATCATAGAGCATCTGCGGAGAAAGGTACGTTTGTCCCTACCAGGGGGGCTAATGTCTATAAGCAACATAATCTCTCGAATTTCCTTCAAAAGGAAGTGCCAATGGGTTGAGAAACTTGTCTGAAAAACCGCGACAAATGATGTTCTTTGACTTTCAGGGCCAAAAAGTCCTTCTTAAGGCTGAATTTGATGGTACTCCGGGCCTCCTGGCACAAGCGGGGAGTATTTTTTTGGATTCGCATGCTCGCCGCGACCAGTTTGAGTACTTATGGGTCCGACATGGACTCCTAATGACAAAATTATGACCATCTTAGTGAACATCTGTCTATTCTATGGCAGTCCTTGAAAGTACTTCGTTTTCTCGTGCGCTTTTTGCCTGACTGCCCCAAAATTTCTTGTCCTCTATAGTGGAGATATCGTTTCCACATATATATTGGCCGATGCCAGGAATGCCCTTTAGTTCTTGGCTTTCATGTGCATGAGTTACTGACATGCCATCCGTGAAAACAAGGAGAATAAGGCATATAGCGCTGGATTTTCTTCAATTTACATCCAAATGAGATTGCCGGATCATAGAGCATCTGCAGAAGGTAAGTTTGTCCCTACCAGGGGATAATGTCTATAAAAACATAATCTCTCGAATTCCCTTCAAAAGGAAGTGCCAATGGGTTCAGAAACTTGTCTGAAAAACAGCGACGAATGATGTTCTTTGACTTTCAGGGCCAAAAAGTCCTTCTTAAGGCTGAATTTGAGGGTACTCTGGGCCTCCTGGCACAAGCGGGAGTATTTTTTTGGATTCACGCGCTGCTTGAGAAGTTTGAGTACTTATGGGTCCGACACGGACTCCTAATGACAAAATTATGACCGTCTTAGTGAGCATCTGTCCATTCTATGGCAGTCCTTGAAAGTACTTCATTTTTTCCTGCGCTTTTTGCGTCACGCCCCAAAATTTCTTGTCCTCTATAGTGGAATATCTTTCCACATATATATTGATCGATGATAGGAATGCCCTTTTTCTTGGCTTTCACGCGCATGAGTTCTGACATGCCATCCGTGAAAACAAGGAGAATAAGGCATATAGCCGTTGGATTTTCTTCAATTTATGGCCAAATGAGATTGCGGATCATAGAGCATCTCGGAGAAAATACGTTTGTCCCTACCGGGGGCTAATGTCTATAAGCAACAAAATCTCTCGAATTTCCTTCAAAAGGAAGTGCCAATGGGTTCAGAAACTTGTCTGAAAAACAGCGACGAATGATGTTCTTTCACTTTCAGGGCCAAAAAGTCCTTCTTAAGGCTGAATTTGAGAGTAATCCGGGCCTCCTGGCACAAGCGGGGAGTATTTTTTTGGATTCGCGCACTCGACGCGAGCAGTTTGAGTACTTATGGGTCCGACACAAACTCCTAATGACAAAATTATGACCTTCTTAGTGAGCATCTGTCCATTCTATGGCAGTCCTTGAAAGTACTTCATTTTTTCGTGCGCTTTTTGCTGGCCCCAAAATTTCTTGTCCTCTATAGTGGAATATCCTTTCCACAAATATAATGACCGAAGCCCGGAATGCCCTTTAGTTCTTGGCTTTCACGTGCATGAGTTACCGGCATGCCATCCGGTGAAAACAAGGAGAATAAGGCATATAGCCGCTGGATTTTCTTCAATTTACGGCGAAATGAGATTGCTCGAATCATAGAGCATCTGCAGAAAGGTACGTTTGTCCCTACCAGGGGGGCTAATGTCTATAAGCAACATAATCTCTCGAATTTCCTTCAAAAGGAAGTGCCAATGGGTTGAGAAACTTGTCTGAAAAACCGCGACAAATGATGTTCTTTGACTTTCAGGGCCAAAAAGTCCTTCTTAAGGCTGAATTTGATGGTACTCCGGGCCTCCTGGCACAAGCGGGGAGTATTTTTTTGGATTCGCATGCTCGCCGCGACCAGTTTGAGTACTTATGGGTCCGACATGGACTCCTAATGACAAAATTATGACCGTCTTAGTGAGCATCTGTCTATTCTATGGCAGTCCTTGAAAGTACTTCGTTTTCTCGTGCGCTTTTTTGCTGGCCCCAAAATTTCTTGTCCTCTATAGTGGAATATCGTTTCCACATATATATTGGCCGATGCGGGAATGCCCTTTAGTTCTTGGCTTTCATGTGCATGAGTTCTGACATGCCATCCGTGAAAACAAGGAGAATAAGGCATATAGCCGCTGGATTTTCTTCAATTTACATCCAAATGAGATTGCCCGGATCATAGAGCATCTGCAGAAAGGTAAGTTTGTCCCTACCAGGGGGATAATGTCTATAAGAAACATAATCTCTCGAATTCCCTTCAAAAGGAAGTGCCAATGGGTTCAGAAACTTGTCTGAAAAACAGCGACGAATGATGTTCTTTGACTTTCAGGGCCAAAAAGTCCTTCTTAAGGCTGAATTTGAGGGTACTCTGGGCCTCCTGGCACAAGCGGGAGTATTTTTTTGGATTCACGCGCTCGCCGCGAGCAGTTTGAGTACTTATGGGTCCGACACGGACTCCTAATGACAAAATTATGACCGTCTTAGTGAGCATCTGTCCATTCTATGGCAGTCCTTGAAAGTACTTCATTTTTTCCTGCGCTTTTTGCGTCACTGCCCCAAAATTTCTTGTGCTCTATAGTGGAGATATCTTTTCCACATATATATTGATCGATGATAGGAATGCCCTTTTTTCTTGGATTTCACGCGCATGAGTTACAGCATGCCATCCGGCGAAAACAAGGAGAATAAGGCATATAGCCGTTGGATTTTCTTCAATTTATGGCCAAATGAGATTGCCCGGATCATAGAGCATCTGGAGAAAGGTACGTTTGTCCATACCAGGGGGGCTAATGTCTATAAGCAACAAAATCTCTCGAATTTCCTTCAAAAGGAAGTGCCAATGGGTTGAAACTTGCGAAAAAACAATGACGAATGATGTTCTTTCACTTTCAGGGCCAAAAAGTCCTTCTTAAGGCTGAATTTGAGAGTAATCCGGGCCTCCTGGCACAAGCGGGGAGTATTTTTTTGGATTCGCGCACTCGACGCGAGCAGTTTGAGTACTTATGGGTCGACACAAACTCCTAATGACAAAATTATGACCTTCTTAGTGAGCATCTGTCCATTCTATGGCAGTCCTTGAAAGTACTTCATTTTTTAAATGCGCTTTTTGCTGGACTGCCTAAAATTTCTTGTCCTCTATAGTGGAATATCCTTTCCACATATATATTGACCGATGCGAGGAGTGCCCTTTAGTTCTTGGCTTTCCGTGCATGAGTTCTGACATGCCATCCGGTGAAAACAAGGAGAATAAGGCATATAGCCGCTGGATTTTCTTCAATTCTGGCCAAATGAGATTGCTCGAATCATAGAGCATCTGCAGAAAAGGTACGTTTGTCCCTACCGGGGGCTAATGTCTATAAGCAACATAATCTCTCGAATTTCCTTCAAAGGAAGTGCCAATGGGTTTAGAAACTTGTCTGAAAAACAGCGACGAATGATGTTCTTTGACTTTCAGGGCCAAAAGTCCTGCTTAAGGCTGAATTTGAGGTACTCAGGACCTCCTAAGCATAAGCGGGAGTATTTTTGGATTCACGCGCTCGTCGCGAGCAGTTTGAGTACTTATGGGTCCGACACGGACTCTGAATGACAAAATTATGATTGTTTTAGTGAACATCTGTCCATTCTATGGCAGTCCTTGAAAGTACTTCATTTTCCCGTGCGCTTTTTGCCTGACTGCCCCAAAATTTCTTGTCATCTATAGAGGAATATCGTTTCCACATATATATTGACCGATGCAGAATGCCCTTTTGGTCTTGGCTTTCACGTGCATGAGTTACTGACATGCCATCCGTGAAAACAAGGAGAATAAGGCATATAGCCGCTGGATTTTCTTCAATTCTGACCAAATGAGATTGCCGGATCATAGAGCATCTGAAGAAAGATACGTTTGTCCCTACCAGGGGGCTAATGTCTATAAGCAACATAATCTCTCGAATTTCCTTCAAAAGGAAGTGCCAATGGGTTCAGAAACTTGTCTAAAAAACAGCGACGAATGATGTTCCTTGTCTTTCAGGGCCAGAAAGTACTGCATAAGGCTTAATTCGAGGGTACTCCGGGCTTCCTGGCACAAGCGGGTAGTATTTTTTGGATTCGCGCACTCGCCGCGAGCAGTTTGAGTACTTATGGGTCCGACGCAGACTCTAAATGACAATATTATGACTATTTTAGTGAAGAGTTCTGACATGCCATCCGTGAAAACAAGGAGAATAAGGCATATAGCGGCTGGATTTTCTTCAACTTATGGCCAAATGAGATTTCTCGGATCATTTAGAATCTGCGAGAAAATGCGTTTGTTCCCTACCGAGAGGCTAATGTCTATAAGCAACATAATCTCTCGAATTTCCTTTAAAAGAAAGTGCCAATGGGTTGAAACTTGTGAGAAAAGCAATGACGAATGATGTTCTTTGACTTCGGGGCCAAAAGTCCTGCTTAAGGCTGAATTTGAGGGTACTACGGGCCTCCTGGCACAAGCGGGGAGTATTTTTTTGGATTCGTGCGCTCGCCGCGAGCAGTTTGAGTACTTATGGGTCCGCCACGGACTCCTAATGACAAAATTATGACCATTCTATGGCAGTCCTTGAAAGTACTTCATTTTCTCGTGCGCTTTTTGCTGGCCCCAAAATTTCTTGTCCTCTATAGGAGAATCGTTTCCACATATATATTGACCGATGCCGGGAATGCCCTTTTGTTCTTGGCTTTCATGCGCATGAGTTCTGACATGCCATCCGGCAAAACAAGGAGAATAAGGCATATAGCATTGGATTTTCTTCAATTCTGGCCAAATGAGATTGCGGATCATAGAGCATCTCCGAGAAAGGTAATGTCTATAAGCAACATAATCTCTCGAATTTCCTTCAAAAGGAAGTGCCAATGGGTTGAAACTTGTCGAAAAACAATGACGAATGATGTTCTTTGACTTTCGAGGCCAAAAGACACCTTAAGGCTGAATTTGAGGTACTCGGGCCTCCTGGCACAAGCGAGGAGTATTTTTTTGGATTCGCGCCCTCGCCGCGAGCAGTTTGAGTACTTATGGGTTCGACACAGACTCCTAATGACAAAATTATGACTGTCTTAGTGAGCATCTGTACATTCTATGGCAGTCCTTGAAAGTACTTCATTTTCTCATGCGCTTTTTGCTTGACTGCCCCAAAATTTCTAGTCCTCTATAGTGGAATATCGTTTCAACATATATATTGACCGATGCAGGGAATGCCCTTTAGTTCTTGGCTTTCCGTGCATGAGTTCTGACATGCCATCCGTGAAAACAAGGAGAATAAGGCATATAGCCGCTGGATTTTCTTCAATTCTGGCCAAATGAGATTGCTCGGATCATAGAGCATCTGCGAGAAAATACGTTTGTCCCTACTAGGGGGCTAATGTCTATAAGCAACATAATCTCTCAAATTTCCTTCAAAAGGAAGTGCCAATGGGTTCAGAAACTTGTCTGAAAACAGCGACGAATGATGTTCCTTGACTTGCAGGGCCAAAAAGTCCCGCATAAGTCTTAATTCGAGGGTACTCCGGGCTTCCTGGTGTATTTCTTGGATTCGCGTGCTCGCCGCAAGCAGTTTGAGTACTTATGGGTCCGACAAGGACTCTGAATGACAATATTATGACTACTTTAGTGAAGAGCTACAGCATGCCATCTGGCGAAAACAAGGAGAATAAGGCATATAGCCGCTGGATTTTCTTCAATTTACGACCAAATTAGATTGCCAGAATCATTTAGAATCTGCAGAAAGGTATGTTTGTCCCTACCAGGGGGGCTAATGTCTATAAGCAACATAATCTCTCAAATTTCCTTCAACAGGAAGTTCCAATGGGTTCAGAAACTTGTCTGAAAAACAGCGACGAATGATGTTCTTTGACTTCGGGGCCAAAAGTCATGCTTATGGCTGAATTTGAGGTACTCGGGCCTCTTGGCATAGCGGAGTATTTTTTGTGTTGGCGTGCTCGCATGAGCAGTTTGAGTACTTATGGGTCCGACCACGGACTCCTAATGACAAAATTATGACCGTTTTAGTGAACATCTGTCCATTCTATGGCAGTCCTTGAAAGTACTTCATTTTCTCGTGCGCTTTTTGCTGGCCCCAAAATTTCTTGTCCTCTATAGTGGAATATCGTTTCCACATATATATTGACTGATGCCAGGAATGCCCTTTAGTTCTTGGCTTTCATGTGCATGAGTTCTGACATGCCATCCGTGAAAACAAGGAGAATAAGGCATATAGCAGCTGGATTTTCTTCAATTTATGGCCAAATGAGATTGCCGGATCATAGAGCATCTGCAGAAGGTAGTTTGTCCCTACAAGGGGATAATGTCTATAAGCAACATAATCTCTCGAATTTCCTTCAAAAGGAAGTGCCAATGGGTT